>JAUELO010000366.1:4663688-4673870 GCA_032357855.1 Amphibolips quercusostensackenii
GTACAAAATGATAGTTAAACCAACTATGCTCTACGCTGCGCCTATATGGAGTAATACGTCAGCGACAAACATTAAAAATCTACAAATTGACCAAAACAAATGCCTGCGTATGATTACCAATGCAAAACCTAAGACTAGGATCATCGATTTACATAAAACCTGCAATATTTAGCCCGTTAAAGACGAAATTTAAAGCTTAGCAAGGAACTTTTATCTTAATCAAATACCGCGACTTGCTGATCTTGAAGAGATTAAAATGTATACCCGAGATATTGCGCCTTTCAGACTAAAATCTAAAATGCCGTATCATATCCTACTTTAGTGTCTGAAGAGTTCCAACATCTTCACAGCTCTGTGCTGCTGTTACTTTTATCTAGTTTACTTAGTTTCTAAGTTCATTCTCTAGTTTTAAGAATAATTAGCTAACTTTATGCGTTTTTACACAACTTTTTACCCAATACTCATAACAGATTTAATTCCATCGTGATAAATAATTAGAATAGCGAACGAAATTAAATAGATTATTTAATAGGATAAAATTTTTCATCGAGACATTAGTGCCTCTTTGGTATTAATATTAGACTTTATTGTATAATATTTATGTACAAATCCTGGTTCATATTTAATAAAGATTGTTAAAAAGCAAAGCAAGCCAAGAAAGCACATCTCCCCGGGCTTCGATCCAAGTTACATCTGCTTGGCTTCTCCTCTCCCATCCTTGCCCGAGCGATGAAGACCCAAGCCACTTTAATTTTGAATTACTTTGCTTTTCCTTTCGTAAATTAGTTTCCCTCTCCTATTTAATTTCATAATTTTTTAGTCAGTGTCAACCCACAGACTGACCTCAATTCACCTTTTTGGCTTACAATTCAACTACTCTAATTTGTATTTTTTAGTGAAAAATTCAAGTATTTGTTTCAAAATTTTGTTATTTTGAAAATTTTCGCTCTGTCGAGTTAAAGGATGTTTAGAATGAACGTGATAAATGAAATTAAATGTTTGAGTTTTGCGGCAAATTTTAATATTTTACTTTTAATTGACCGGGAAAATTCAAAAACATGACCGAGAATTGAGAATCGTCCGCCGAATCGCCACCCTGTTCTTGTAATTTATGTACTTTCTAGAGTCCCAAATTTTCCTGTTTTAAGTCGCCTATTTTCCGTGAAAATATTGTTTAGGATTACTGTGAAGCCTGAATTTAAATGAAAAAATTGTCATAAAACTTCTATAATATTTACATCCATTTTAGCCATTCACTTGGATTGTGCCGGGTTATTTGGTCGGCGGAGAAAAAAGAAAAGCCGAAAAAGCAAGATTAAGGCGTGGATGTAATATTTTAGTCGCAACTCCTGGCAGATTATTAGATCATATAAAACACACAGAAGCCCTAAAACTAAACGATGTCTCTTGTTTTGTTTTGGACGAGGCTGATCGTATGCTTGATATGGGATACGAAAAAGATATTTCAGGGTGAATATAATTTTCCTCCTTTTTCAATAGGGTGTCTACCTGCCCGAGAAGTCGGGAAAACCGGGAAATGACCGGGAATGTAATTGAGGAACCGGGATTTTTCTCTCGGATGTACTTATTTACAAGCTAAAAGTAATTCCGGGGATTTTATTAAAGAATTATAATTATGAGTTTCAGACAGGGAATTACAGTTGTGAAATATAATTTTAAAAATTTGGACAAGAAATTTCCGTAAAAAATTAAAATTTTTACTTTTGAGTACAACATTTCATAAAAAATTGTAATTTTGAATTTGCGAGAGGCAATTTCCGCAAAGAATTATAGTTTTGACTCTGGCACAGAGAAGTTTCTAAAAGAATTATAATTTTGTTTTGAATGAGGAGCAATTAAAAAATCCCCGTTAGGAATGATAATTTTGACTTTTAAACAGGAAATATCGTAAAGAATTAATATTTTGTTTTGGAAGAGGTAATTTTTGACATGGGACTGGAAATTTTAGAAAATAATTTTTTTTCTGATTCATGTGAAGGAAATTTACTATAACGATTTCTATTCGAAAGCAAAATTCATCAGATTTTGAAAATTCCATGTTTCAAATCAGAATTTTTGTAAATTTAAATATTGTATTTTTTTTGCTGATTAAAATTTTTCCAGAATTTAAAATGTCCCTCTTCTAAATTTTAGAAAAAGTTACTTGGGACAGGGAATTTTAGAAATTAATTTAATTTTTACTAGGCATAGGGAGTTTTCTATAAATAATTCTGAGTTTGAACGGGAAATAAAAAATTAAAGAATTACAGTTTTAAGTTTAGAACAGGAAATTTTACATTGAATTTTAATTTTGTCTTGGAACAGGTAATTTTTAACATATTTTACAAAACAATTAAATTTATGATTAAAAAAAGGAAATTTACAAAAACATTTCCTGTTCCAAGTCAGATTTTTTTTTTGAAGATAGAAATTTGCCAGAATTTTAAACGTCTTTTTTCTAAATTAAAAAAAGGGAGTTACTATATTTCTGAGCTTTAATAGAAAATATTTCAAATAAATATAATTTGGACTTGGAACAGGGAATAAAAAATGAAATACATACTTAAAAAATATTCCAGTAAAGAATTATAATTTCGGTTTTGGAATGGGGAATATCATAAAAAATTATAATTTTTTTGGAAGAGGTAATTTTGGACATGTGACGGGAATTTTGAAAAATAATTTAATTGGGACTTGGTGTTGGGAATTTTTAATAATAATTTTAATTCTTACTTTTTATGGAAAACAAATAAACGACTGAAAACTAAAAATTTTTGATTTTTAAAAAGGGAATTTACAAAAACAATTCCCGTTCCAAGTCAAAATTCATCGGATTTTGAAAATTGCTTGTTACAAATCAGAATTTGTTTGAATTTGAAAATTCTTTTTTTTTTGCACATTCAAATTTGCCAGAATTTGAAACTTTCTTTTGGAAAATTAATAAAATTGTGTTAGAATAAAGAAACAAAATGTAAAAAAAGTAAGTAAACAATTATAATTTTTCTTGGAACATGTGATTTTTCTCATGGAATGGAAAATTTTGAAAGATAATTTAAATTCTGATTTATACAAAAGGGAATTTACAAAAACTATCCCTTTTTCTGGTCAAAATATGTGAGATTTTGAAAATTTGTTGTTCTAAATCATATTTTTTTAAATTTCAAAATTCTTTATTTTCGAATGAAAATTTTCTAAAAAAGTATAATTCTGAGTTTGGACGGTAAATCAAAAATGAAATATAAAAAATATATATCCACGTAAAAAAATTTATTTTTGTCTTGCAACATGTAATTTATTACGTGGAATAGAAAATTTTTGAAAATAATTTCTATTATGATTTATAAAACGCGATAAAAAAATTCTTTGTGCCAAATCAGGATTAATCAAATTTTAAAAATTCTTTGTTGCGAATCAAAATTTTTTTTAATCAAAATTTTTTTACAAAAACAGATTTTCTAAAAAAAAATTTTAATTTTGAACTTAGACGGGGAATCGGAAATGAAGTATAAAAAAATATATTTTCTTAAAAATTATAGTTTTTATCCTTGAACAGGTAATTTTTTACATTGGATGGGAAATTTTCGAAAATAATTTTAATTCTGATTTATAAAAAGTGATTTTATAAAAAAAAAATCCCTGTTCCAAATCGGGATCAATTAAATTTTTTAAATTCCTTGTTCCCAATTAGAATTATTTTCAACTTGAAAATTCTTTATTTTCAAACAAAGATTTTCTAAAAAAAAACATATAATTGTGAGTTTGCACGGGGAATCAAAAGTGAAATATAAAATAAATATATCCACGTAAAAAAATTTATTTTTGTCTAGGAACATGTAATTTATTACATGGAAAAGGAAATTTTCGAAAATAATTTTAATTATGATTTATAAAATGCGATTTTAAAAAAATTCCTTGTTGCAAATCAGAATTTTTTTAATTAAATTTTTTTTCTAATGCAGATTTTCTAAAAGAATTATAATTTTAAACTGGGACGGGAAATCGAAAATAAAATACAAAAAAATATACTATCTTAAAAAATTATAATTCTTATCTTGAACCAGGTAATATTTTATATTGGGTGGTAAATTTTTGAAAATAATTTTAATTCTGATTTACGAAAAGTTATTTTATAAAAAAAAATCCCTGTTCCAAATCGGTTTCAATCAAATTTTTTAAATTCCTTGTTCCCAATTGGAATTTTTTTGAATTAAAAAATTCTTTATTTTCAAATAGAGATTATCTAAAAAATCATATATAATTGTGAGCTTGCACGGGGAATCAAAAATAAAATATAAAAAAATTATATACACGTAAAAAAAATTTATTTTTGCCTTGGAACATGTAATTTATCACATGGAAAAGGAAATTTTCAAAATTAATTTAAATTCTGATTTATAAAACGCGATTTTATAAAAAAAATTTCTTAAGCAAAATCAGAATTTACAAGATTTTGAAAATTCCTTGTTCCGAATTAGAACCTTTTTTAATTGAATTTTTTTTTTTAATAGAAAATTTTAAAAAGAATTATAATATTGAGATTTGACGGGAAATCGGAAATGAAATAAAAAAATACATTCTCGTAAAAAATCATAAGTTATTCTTGGAACAGCTAATTTTTTATATGGAATAAGAAAGTTTTGAAAATAATTTTATAAAAAGATATTTTATAAAAATAATTCTTGTTCCAAGTCAGAATCAATTAAAAATTTTACCTCCTTGTCTCAAATGGGAATTTGATTGAATTAAAAAAAAAAATTTTATGAAAATTTTCTAAAAAATTATAATTTTGAGTTTGAAAGGGGAATCCGATTTGAAATAAGAAAAAAATATATTTCCGAAAGTAATTATAATTTTGTTTTGTAGTAGATAATTTTTTACATGAAATGGGAAATTTTCGATGATAATTTTAATTCTGCTTTATAAAAAGTGATTTGATAAAAAAAAAAATCTTTCTTGTAAATCAGAATTAATCAAATTTTTCAAATTTCTTGTGCCAAATCTTAGTTTGTTTGAATTTCAAAATTTTTTTTTCAAATAAAAAATGGCTAGAATTTGAAACGTCCCTTTTTCAAATCATTGAAACGTCCCTTTTTCAAATCATTGAAACAGGAAGTTATTATATTTTTGAGTCATAATAGAAAATGTTGTATGTAAATGTAATGCTGATTCGAAACAGGAAATTTTTGGAAATATGTAAATATAATTATGACTTGTAACAGGAAATTTCTATGAAGAATTATTTTTTGACTTGGATTTAAAATTTCTAACATAAAAGTAGAGTTTTGAGAAAAAATTAATTCTCATTTAGAGGAAGGGAATTTAGACAAAATCCTGATCAATTTTTAATTGTACTTGGTTTAGGAATTACATTTCGTTTGTAAATTTCCATGTATTAATTTGAAATTATTAAATAATTATTCCAGATCTAAATGCTAATTTTTCTTCTAAAGTTTCTGATTCAATCTAGAATTATAATCCTTTTAGAAATTTACACGTTCCAAGTTAAATTTTTAATCCTTCATCTGAAATAGGCAGAAACAGAGCTCTTTATCTTCCCGCGATTAGGCAGTAAAATAGCACTTTATTGTACCGCGAAGGGTGGCACGTAAAGTAAACTTTATTGTAACACGTGGAGCGTCTCGTAAAGTGACAGCAAGGAGGAAGAAGTGAGTGAGAAAGATAATGAAAAGGAAAAAAGAGAAGGGAATAAAAGGAAAAAGTAATGGGAGGCAAGAGAAACGAAAAGGGAAAGGGAAAAAGGAGACAGGTAAATAGGGAAGGAGGATATTGAAAAAGGAAAAATGAGAGGGGAAAAACGAAAGGGGAAAAGGGTAGACGAAAAGGGAAAATTAGAAGGAGTAGGGTGAAATGAAAAGGGGAAAAACGAAAGAGAGAAAGCTCAAAAAATAAAGGGGAAAAAGAGAAGAGAAAAGGAAAGGAGAAAACAACAAAGTTAAGGGGGAAAGGGAAAAGGGACAAGGGAAGCGTGAAAGGAAAGAGGAAAACGAAAGGAGAAAAGGGAGAACGAAAAGGGAAAGAGAAAGGGGAAAAGAGAAAGAGAACAGGAAAGGGACAGAGGGATGGGCAATAGGGAGAAAGAAAATGGCTTATTTCATAAAAGTAACAGGGAAAGGGGAAAAGGAAAAGAGAAGGGGAAAATTAGAGAGGAAAAGGAAGGGGAAAACGGAAAACGAAAGGGGAAAAAGGCAGACGAAAGGGAAGGGGAAGAGTGTAAATAAAAGGGGAATAAGGAAAGGGAAAAGGTAAAGAAAGGCGAAAGGGTAAAAACGAAGGGGGAAAAGGGCAGAAGATAGGGAAAGGCAAGGGCGGAAAGAAAAGCGAAATAATGGAAGAAAAAAGGTAAAGGGGGAAAAAGAAGAAAACGGAAATGGAAAAAAGAAGTTAAAATAAACGGAGAAAACAGAAAAGGGAATGGGGAAAGGGAAAGGGACAAGAGAAGCGTAAAGAAAAAAGGGGAAAATAAGGAGGTGACGAAAGGGAGAAAAGGAAAAAAGAAAGGGGAAAAGGAAAGAAGGAAGGAAGTAGTGGGGAAAAGATGAAAAAGGAAAGAGTGAGGGATAGGGTAAAGGAAAAAAGGCCTGTTTCATAAAAGTGCCAGGGAAAGGGAAAAAGAAGGGGAAAAGAGAAAGGCAGATGGAAAAAAGGAAAGGGGGATAAAAAAAGGGAAAAAGGGGATAAGGGAAGAAGAAAGAAAGAAAAGGGGAAATGCGAAAGGAAAAGGGCAGGCGAAAGGGAAAAATAAAAAGGAAAGGAGAAAACAGGAAAGGGAATGGGAAAAGGAAATAAGACAAGGAAAGCGTAAAGGAAAAAGAGGAAAATAAAAAGGGCGAAATGAAAGGGGGAAAGGGGGAAGAGGAAAAAAGAAAGGGGAAAGAGGAAGAAGGAAAGGGGAAAAGAGTAAAAATCAAAGAGAGAAAGGGAAAACGAGATGGGGAAAAGGAAAGGGACCTATTTCATAAAAGTACTAGAGAAAGGGGAAAAGGAAAAAGAGATAAGGGGAAAAGAAAAGAGGGAAGAAGGAAGAAAGAAGGGGGAAAAGAAAAGGGGAAACACGAAAGAAAAAGGGGAGACGAAAGTGGAAATGAAAAGGGGGAAAATTATAAGGGAAACGGAAAAAGAGAAAATGAAGGTAGAGAAGGAAAGGAAGAAAACAGAAAAGAAAGAAGGAAACGGGAAAAAAAGGGAACAGGGTAAAGAGGAAAAGGAAAGGGGGGAAACGAGAGTGGGAAAGGAAAGGAGGATGGGGGGAAAAGAAAGGGGAATAGGGAAGACGGAAAAGAGAGCAAGGGAAAAGGGATGGGGAAAAGGGAAAGAAGCCGATTTCATAAAAGAGAACGAAAGGGAATGATGAGAAGGAAAAATAAAAGGAGAAAACAGGAAAGGGGAGGGGAAAAGGAAAGGAGATAATAGAAGCGTAAAAGGGAAAAGAAGAGCGGTGAAACAAAAGGGGAAAAGAGACAACGAAAGGGGGAAGAGGAAAAAAGAAAGGGGGAAAGGTTAAAAAGTAAAGAGAGCAAGTGAAAAAGGGATGGGGAAAAGGGGAAAGGAAAGGGGCTCATTTCATAAAAGTACTAGGAAAAGGGGAAAGGAGAGAAGAAAAGGGAAAGAGAAGGGGAAAAGGGAAAAGCTAAGGGAAGAAGGGAAAGGTGAATAAAGAAAGGAGAATAGGGAAGAAGGAAGAAAGAAAGGGGAAACACGAAAGGGAAAAAGCAGAAAAAAGTGGAAAATAAGAAAGGGGGAAATAAAAGGGGGAAACGAAAAAAAGGGAAAATGAAGGTGGAGAAGGAAAGGGAATATGAGAAGGGAAAAGGGGAAAGGAAATGAGAAAACAGAAAAGGAAGGATGAAAGGGGGAAAAGGAAAGGGAACAGGGGGAAGCGAAAGGGGAAAAGGAAAAAATAAAAGTGTTATAGGGAAAAAAGGCGAAAAAGGAAAAAAATAAAGGGGAAAAGGAAACAGGAAAGGGAAAAAGTATAGAGGAAAGGGAAAAGGAAGCGGGAAAAAGGTAAAAAGCCTATTTCATAAAACGAAAAGGGAGAAGGAAAGGGAAAGAGAAGGGGAAAATGGAAGGGACAAGGGAAGCTTAAACGGAAAAGGGAAAGAAAAGGGGAAAAAGAAAGGAGAAATAGGAATAAGGAAAGGGAGAAAAGGAAAAGGAGAAAGGGAAAAGTAAAGGGGAAAAAAGCCTACTTCAGATAAAGTATTGCATACAGCACGGCAGTTAAGTTGTTTTATACTCGGATGTTTCCTCGTGTAAAGTTCAACTTTACTGCCGAGGTGTATAATCTGCTATTACGAAAATTAACTTTTTAAGTCTAAATTATAGTTCTTTTGAACAGTCCCTCGTTCAAACTCAAAATTATCATTATTTTTCAAAATTTCGTGATCCAAATTAGAAATCTGAAATCTTAAAAAACTGTTTAAAATTATTCAAATCTTTTCACCTCTTTTAAACTGACCGAATAAAGTTAAAAATTATCCGGGAGAAAATCGGAAATTTAAAATCGTCAATCGTATAGACACCATGTTGAAGTGGCAAATAATCCTTTTAAATTATATACAGAGCAGTTTACAATTTTCCTAATTTTATTTTAGAATTGTCACAGCCTTAAAAGTGTCATCAGCAGAGCTAAAAGAAACAGGCTACGATGCCATGGGAATGCTTCGTCAAAATGTTAAAAAAAAATTCAGTGACGAATCAAATCCCGAAGAGATTGAGTCAAAGGAAGAGGAAACTGAAAAGTCTGAGTCTGAAAGTGAAATCGAAAACGTTTCCATTAAAAGAAAGTATAATTCTAGTTCAGACGAAAATTCTGATGAGGAAGATTTTCCTATCAAGAAAAAAACAATTGGAATAGAGAAAAAAAATCAAGAGGTGAAGGAAGATAAAGAAAATTCTAAGATTATTTTGAGTGATTCAAATCAAACGAGGCAGACAATTTTGCTTTCTGCTACTTTGACACAAGCGGTAGAAAAACTTGCTGGTCTCACTATGAATAATCCGATTTTTGTCGACGCGGCTAAGGAAAATTTAGAAATGTTCGGCGATCATGCGAGCGATATTAACGAAGATTTAATCGTTCCTCAAAGTGTAACTCAGAGTTACATTATAACTCCGCCGAAATTGAGGATGGTAACCTTGAGCGCTTATATCGCTGGAAAATGTCAGGTAAATTATTTTTCATAGTTTATTAATATTCCAAAATATCCAAATAAATTACGTACAGTTTTTTTCTGAAATTTTAAACCGTGCCCGATTTTAATCAATGAAATATTTTATATTTTAACCCAGAAAAAATTTAATTTTAAATAAAAAACAGTTTAATTGAACCAAAAAGGATGGATTTCTAACGAAATAGTTAAATTTTCAAACCAAAAAAAATGAAGTTTCGAACGAACAGCTGCATTTTTATCTAGAAAGATTAAGTTTCTACAAAAAAAGTTGAATTTTCAAACCAAATAGTTAAATTTTCAACCAAAAGATGGATTTTCAATACAGAATATTAATTTTTTACCAAAGAAGATAAATTCTTGAGAAAATACATGAATTTTATACTAACAGACATCAATTTGCAACAAAAAAGATTAATTTTTTGCCGGAAAAGACGAATTTTCAACAAAATACATACATTTTGAACCTAATAGTTGAATTATCAAGCAAGAATAATTTTTTACCATAAATATAAATTTCCAACAAAATACATTATTATGATGCTAAAAAGGATCAATTTCAACCAAAAAGATCAATTTTCTAACAAGAAATACTAATTTTTAACAAATTTTATAAATTCTTAAATAATAATTTAAAAATTTTCATTCGATTTTTACCAAAGGAAATGAATTTCCATTAAAAAAAAAAACAATTTCATTTTGTACCAAATGATTGAACTTTCTATCAAATTTTTTAATTTTTAAGACAAAAAGATGGATTTTCGTCTAAACAGTTAAATTTCTAACCCGAAAGTATGAAGTTTCAATAAAAAAGTTAATTTTCAAACAATTTGTTACAATTTAAACAAAATAGTTTAATTTTCAGCTTAAATAATTTATTTGTAATAAAAAAGACGAATTTTTAACTACAATTATTAATAATAAAGGAGTTACTTCGGGTTACAATCGTGTGAAAAACTACGAATCTTGCCGACGTTTCGTGAACGTTGCA
>JAUELO010000366.1:4699077-4710378 GCA_032357855.1 Amphibolips quercusostensackenii
ATCAGATGACTCCTGATACTGAGTAGCCATTGAACCTCACTGATTAAACTAGTGACGGAGTTGCATTCAGTAAACCAGTGACATCTTACTGATTATCAGTGATACAATTCTGACTGTTTTTACCAGTGAGATTTCACTAATTTATTTGAAAAGAGTTTAGACATCCTAAGCTGGAACTATTTGCCTGCTTTGAATTTGGGCATGAGACTGTTTTTAAAATTGACACTCTTTTAAATTTTCCTAATGAGTCTGAACCTGAAATGAAAAAAGAGGTCTTATTGCTTATATTACAAATTTTCCCGATGAAATGCTGGAGCACTGGTTGAATGTGCACAGTGCAGCGCAGCAGGCTCACATCAGTTTCGATGATCTATGGGGCCGAGTGAGATGTTTTGAGCGGCTATCCGTTTCCGATCCTGGTCTTTCTGGCCGACTCTTAAACGATCGTTTGTTTTAATCGCTGCTATTAATCGCCTTCGCGAATGTCGGTATCGCCGACCCAAATCTAGTGGCAGATAAACCGGTTCGTTGGATCTTCGCCTTGGCGTTAGCCAATTCAATCCAAAGTTGGTGATTGCAGCAAAAAATTAACGAGTGAGTTATGTCTTATTTTTATAATCTGCACCATCATACTACTATTACAAAGATTAGTACAACTAAAAACATTTACACGGAAGAAAATTGTCCGCAAAAAAGTCTGGAACTTGTAGCTGGATCTCGGTTACGAGAAAAAAATAAATATTGAATCCCTGATAATATCAAAACACTTTTATTATTTATTATAGTACAATTAATTGAAAAATCTTGGACACTCAATGAAATTTCTGGAAATTTCATTGAGTGTCCAAGATTTTTCAATTAATTGTACTATAATAAATAATAAAGTTTTTCTCGGTGAAAAAAATGTCCGGCCTTTTTCCGGTTTCCCGATCGAATAGACACCCTGGAGATTTAATTTAAGTCGGTGGTGAGTTTGGTATAATATAATCCAACCCAGCCCCGTGGCGAGAATGTCAGAAGTCTTGGCGGTTTGCTCTTACAAATGTCTTACAAAAGCGGGCAGGTTTCTCGTTTTGTAACCATGTAACGACGCCCGCTGCGGACCCCGACGGCGAACGTTTGAGTTGAACCCTTGCTTTCAGTTCACTCTCTATGTTTGGCTAGCCAATGATTTAGTGGCAAGAGCAGTCGAAATATCCTACTTGATGGCCCGAGAAACCCTGTACCTTGCCACCAGTGGGGGGTGGCCAAAATTCCTTCACGAAACCATTTTGTTTTTTAAATTGTTTTTGCAAATGTTAATTCGTTGCTTACATCCTTCGGGAGAATCCTCCAGTCAATAAAGACAAATTTAGATCAGATTAATCGGTTCGATTTCTCATAGGTATGGGGGCGTCCATATATCACGTGATCCTCAAGAAAAGGAGGGGTGTAGTCAGCAGAAATATCACTGACAATTACTTGGGGAGGGTGGTGTTCTTTAAACAAATCATGTCATATTTTCAAATTACAAATGTAAATAAAATCTTGGCTTGAACTTTAAATTAGTTGCATACGTCTATCTTCTCTCTCCATCCCTTTTTTAAATACTTTGGTCTCTTCTTCATTTCTTCACGATTTACTATAGTACCACCTAGTATATTTCTATCCCTATGATTCCTTAAAGAACTGCCTTTTTTTCTCTTTATCTGGTTATTTATATCGTCCTCCCTCTTTTTTCTTGTACCTCCTTCAAACACCTTTCCGCTACATCCCCTTCCTTTCATGTTCTCTTTTCCACTTTTGTACATAATTGACCTCTTTGCGCTTCTTCTTTCACAATATGTTCAGGCATCCTCCATTATACCCCTAGCACCTACTTTATATACCAAAAATTTAACCTCCTAATATCTTCCCTTTCCTTCTATCTCCATATTTTTAGTCCATAGCCTAATACCGGCCATATCAGCGTATCAAACAACCACAATCTCCTTCTCTAATTTTTTTTAACCTTTTTTTTTTGTATCCCTTATATCTGTTTCATTATCCCTACCACTTTTTGTATTCTTTCCCTTATATGACCTCAATGATTTTCATTTCGCTAGGTATATCCCGAGTATTTAAACTCCTTCATTACTTCTGATTTTATTCTCTCCCATATTCCACCATCTTTTCATCCTCTGCCATCACAATTATATCGCTCGCTATCAGTTATATCTTTTCGTTTCCCATCCTAACTCCTCATCCTTTTCTCTTAATTTCTGCTTTTAAGTTCGAAATTATTGTATTAAATAAAAGTGGGCTTAGAGGACAACCTTGTCTTACTCTTCTCACCAACCAGAAACTATCTCCTAGTTTCTCTGCCACCTTCACCCTTATTTTCTTTCTCTAAAACTTTCCGATGCTCTCTTTATTAAACCATCTCTTATCCTCTTTTACACTATAACTTTTTCTATCTCGTCTCGATCTAATGAGTCAAGCGCCTTCCTTAAATCCACAAACTTTGCTTGATCTTTTTTTGCTTAACATTTTATTTTAACCTCTCTGATAAAATAGTTACATATAACTTATATAATGTTGGCATTAGTGTCACTCCCCTATAACCTTAAACCTTCTTTCCTTTGCGTCTTTTTACTACTAGTCTACGTCTTCTTTCCTTAAATCTCGCCACTTTTCTCTTTACTTTAGTGCCTTTCCATCTTTCATTATTTCTTACACCTTGCTTATTTCTTCCCTTATGTCTTCTCCCTTGTTTCTTTCTTTTCCCTTTGTTTCTTCTTTCCCAACTTTCTTCTCTACCCCCTCTAGCAAATCAATAAAACATTTCCTCGTCCCACCATCTCAAAATCCTAGTTTACTCTTTGCCTTCTTATCATTTCTCTATAAACTACATTCCTAACCTCTTCTTTTGTCCTAGCCTTCTCTGCCTCTTTTTCAAACCTCTTATTTTCCTCTTTTTTTTATCACGCATCTGAGAATATTTCTCCTTTTGTCCTATATTCTCCTCTACTACTTCTCCCTTTTCTTCTTTTTCTTAATTCCTTCCTCCGTTTTCTTAATTTCTTCCTTATTTTTTTGTTCTTTTCTTTACATTCCTTGCCCCATCCACTTCTGCACCCCTTTGTACGAACTTCTTTTTCTGCAGCCTCTTATTTTTATTTCATTTCTATCATTTCCAACTCTTCGTTTACATTTTGCTTCTCCCATTTTAATATTCTCGACTTTTTCTTTAAATTGTTCTTTTCTGTCCGTTGACCAATCCCCTCTTCCTGTTCTTCGTGTCTTTACTTTCTTTTTATTTTTATTGTTATTACTCTTTTCTCCCTCTGATGTCACTATTATGGGATAGTGATCCTAATCTATACAATCCCCTGCTTCTAATTTCCTGACCTCTTTCTTCTTGATTTCTATCTACTTCTATACTCTCGCCCTTCAATTATAATTCTTTCACCGAACAGGGAAGTTTCTCAAAGAATTAAAATTCTGAACTAGGACATGAAAATTTCAAAAAGAAGTATAATTTCCAGACTCGAAATATAAAACATTGACTTAAAGATAACCGGAAAGTGACCGGAAATTTAAAATCATCCGCCGGGTAGATATTCAGATTTGTCTGCAAAACAGAGAACACAGTCAGTGCCTTTTTCACCCAACCCCTTTTTTTCCTTCTTCTCATTTCCCCCCTTAAATTTTTAATTCTTTCCTAAAACATCTAAAAGCGAGAATTTTGACCCATTTTTCCATTCCCCCCTTTTTTTTTTACAAAATTATGATTCATTTTTGAAGCATCATAAACAGAAATTCAAGACATTAGAAAACAAGACGCTTTAAAAGAGATTTTTTTGGCGGTACCAATTGAAAATATTTAAAAAATGCTTTATTTTATTATTCAATTGATTTGAAGGGCATTTCTAACTAAACCATCTCGATACGTAAAACGGCGTATCAGAAAAAAGTGTGTTTCCTTTGGTTTTAGAAAAAAAATTTTGAAAATCGACAACAATATTTTAAAATGCTGCTTATCAGTTCTCTCTGATAGAGTATAACTAATTTTGAGCTGATTGATGTATGGCTTGGTTTTACAGTTAGAAAACTGCGTATTTGAAAAAATGATTATTTTCATAGATGTGTTATTTTTGTGGAAACAAATTTTAACAAAGAATATAAAAAGTTTCTAAGAATTAATGAAATCTTATTTCAATCCCATTTTATCAGGAATTAAACTACTGTGATCCTTGATAAAATAAAAATTGATTCTAAACATAAATTTTTCGTTACAGGACGTAGCAGCTCGAGGATTAGACATGCCAAAAGTGGACACTGTGATTCAGTACACAGGACCCTTATCAGCAAGGGACTACGTCCACCGAATCGGCAGAACAGCTCGAGCGGGTTCTGCAGGAACAGCCACGATTTTCCTAACACCTCCAGAAACCGAATTCGTCCGGTTGTTGGAATCTCGAAGGATCAGGATCAAACAGGAGGACATGAACGATGTTTTAGCAAAGCTCTTGGGTCCCCTTTCAAAACACCGTTCTGCAGAAGCTGCAGCCATAGCGCTTCAAAACGAGTTCGAGAATCTAGTGATCGAGGACAAAAGACTCCACGAAAAGGCTTGCAAGGGTGAGTCATTAATGCTTTGTTCAATAAGACTTTTTAGCTCGCTTTTTGAGGATCATTTCCATAATTTAATTTTGCTAACTCTGGAGACATTTAATCGCCCTGTTCGATGAAAGACAACGATCTTGATTTAGCTTGAGGGGAATGGGAGGGGCTGACTCTGGAAAAGACTAAACCAATTCCACCGGCACCCCTGTCGCATATAAAGTCACCCCATACGGTGTCTCGTCTCTTTTCTTGTCGCTCTCTCTTTTTTCCCTACTATGGTACTAGCGTATTTACATAGTCTATGGACGAGGAGGGATGATCTTGTTTGCCATGCCATGGTTACTCTATTAGGGTCGTTATGGGGAAGAATTTATTTTCGGCAATAATAAATCCATTACGATGCGACGACTCGTATTCGCTCAGTGGGGTGTGATGCGCCCCCATGAAAGATATTCGGCGAGGTCCTCCTACGATTTCTTCTCTTTCTGTCTTCTGACGTCATCACTAAGCAGTGAGGTTCTCTTTCTTTCTTTTTTTTGTAGGTGTGTACATTACCCTTTAGTGCCCTTTTATCAGATTTTACTGCCGCAAACCAATGTCAAGCGGAGTAATAATGACTTGAGTAGAAATCGTTTTATCAAAGTATGTTTCTGGTTTAAAGAAACAGCAAAGTTATATAAAATGTTGTATAATCAGTGATTTACCTTAGCGATCCTTCTTCTCTTCTATCCCCTCCTCAGTTTTCTCTCCTTGCTGCTTTTTCTTATCATCTCCTAATCCTCCTCCTCACCCTTATCCAGCTTCTGTTTCTCCTTCTTTTTCTATATTCACCTCCTCCTCTTCCGCCTCCTCATCTGTCTCCTCTATACCCATATCCTGATCCTCCTCCTTTTTTTCGTTTATCTTCTCTATCACCTGATTTCCCTTTTCGTTTTCCGCCTCCTCATTCAGCTGCTGATCTTTCTCCTAATCTTCTTGTCTCCTCCTCCTAATACATCATCTCATTTATCTCCTGATCTTCGTCCTTCTCTTCTCCTATCTTCTCCTTCCCTTCCTTATCTATCTTTCTATTTGTATTTTGATCCTCCTCCTATTCCTTATCTATATCCTATCTATATCCTATACATCCAGATCCTCCTCGTCCATCTCCTGATCCTTATATGTCTGATCATCTGTCTCAGCCTCAAGTATCTTCTGATTCTCTTCCTTATCCAGTTCCTTATATTTCTATTTTTTTCGATCCATCTCCTCATCTACTGTATGTATTCTTCTCCTCCTCTATCTCCTTATCCTTATCTTCCGCATCCGCCTCTTCATTCAGCTCTTCACCCCCTTTTTCCATCTTTTTCTTCTTCTACTCCTCATCAATATCCTCATTTATCTTCTGATCCTCCGCTTCCTTATTCACCTCCCGATCCTCATTTTTCTATCTCTTTCTTCTCCTCTGACCCTTGTTCTGTCTTCTCAACATCCAACATCGGATCCTTCCCCATATATCTCTTTCTTCTCCTCCTCTACCTCTTCATCGGTCTCCTCAACATTAAGCTCCTGATCTTCGTCCTTCTATCTTTTGCACCTCTTAAGCTTTTCGTCTCCTCTACGATATTTCCCTTTTTTAAGCTCGTTTAGCGTTGTGGTCCCTGAGATAAATAAGAAAGAGTATCAGGAGGCCAGGAGGAGATAAATGAGGAAAAATATGCGGAGAAGATAAAAGAAGGAGAGAAGGAAAAGGAGGAAAATCAGTAAATAATTGATGAGATATATGAGAAGGAGATATAAGAGAAGGAAAAGGACGGGGAGGATCAGGAGCTTGATGTAGAGGAGATAGATGAGAAGGCGTAGGAGGAGATAGAAAAAGCTGGCACAATATAAACTGGATTATAGGGAGGCAGAGGAGGAAGAGAACTTGGAGGAGAAAAACAACAACCAAATATCAATCTTATTATACTGAAAGATAAAAAATTTAAACGCTACAAAAATGATCTCATTGCAGAATCACAGCATTCAAAATAAAAAAGTAATTTCAAATTTGTAATTAATTGAAAGTTCAACTTAATGCTAAATTAAAAATAAAACTTGTAACAAAATGTCAAATTATAACTTCAAAGACTCTGATTGCAAGGAATTGAAAAGTAACTAAAGGTAATTGACCTAATATAAATAAGTATTTGAAGAAAATATTTAATCTCGTCGATAAATCTTGCGTCAGAGATTTTTAGCCGTAAAAGTTAAAGCTTTACAAGAAGGTTTACCAAGGTTAGTCATGGTTTTTGAGCGGTTAGCCTTTTTGAGTGACGCTACACAGCTAACCACTTGACCACACCTTCTCTTGTATCGAGTGATTGATAGATTAATTGTCGCCAGATTCTGACCCCCCAAAAGGTCTTTACGATCGAACTATTTATCATGGTCTTCCATTCAACCACTCTTAGGTCAATAGATTTTATTTACCGTGCCAAATTTTCAGTTTAGAACGGAAATTAGATTGCTTCTATTTTATAATCTTGTCTATAAAGTTAGCTTATTGTTTTCAGTTATAATAGACATCTGATAATAATTTTTATCATTTTTAAAACTCATCGTTCCCATTTTAAACTAATTCTTCGAAATCACAATTCAGAAAGAAATTAATTTTTATGGCTTCGAAAATAAATTTATAAGTCTATGGAAAATCCTATTGAAAATGTAGTGGGAAACAATTTTTTTTGTTGGTGGATGAAAAATCATGCCCATACCTCTCTATGAAATGTCTTATATCCATATCTGTAAGTATCTACTTGTTCCTGATGGTTTCTATTTGCAGCTTCACTTAGGGAAAATTCGCCGTACAGAAAATCTGTAAGTATCTATACGGATGTCCTAGTGATGTATTGCATATAGATTTGCAATAAGAATTTGAATTTTTTCTTAAATATATTTCTAAAAGCTTCCATTTTGCTGCAAGTATTTATCTGACGACGCGCCAGATAGACCTAGAAGCCTAAAAGGATCAATGAGGCATTCCCTTAAACGAAATAAAGATACCAGCAGAAGCATATAGAAACTCTATCAGTGACTGTTAGTAATTCTATATAGACCCAGAAGCCTACGAAGATCAGTGATGCACTTTTAAAAATAAAGTGAAGATATCAACAGAAGCATATAGAAACTGTTTAGTGACTGTTAGTAATTCTGTTAGATCCAGAAGTAATCGAGGATCAGTGATGCATTTTTTTAAATAAAGTGAAGATACCAACAGAAGCATTTAGATACCACTTTAGTGACTGTTCATAATTCCATATAGAGCCATATAGACCCGGAAGTCTATGAAAATCAATCAGGCATTCCCTTAAACAAAATAAAGATCCCAATAAAAGCATATAGAAACCACATTAGTGACTACTCATAATTTCATATATAGCCATATAGACCCGGAAGTCTATGAGAATCAATGAGCATTCCCCCAAACGAAATAAAGATACAAACAGAAGCATATAGAAACTAGATCAGTGACTGTTCGTATTTCCTTATGGAGCCATATACACCCGAAAGTCTATGAAAATCAATGAGGCATTCGCTGAAACAAAATAAAAATACCAATAGAAGCATATAGAAACCACCTCAGTGACTGTTCATAATTCCATATAGAGCCATATAGACCCGAAAGTTTATAAGAATTAATGAGACATTCCCGAAAACAAAAAAAAGATACCAATAAAAGCATATTGAAATCACCTTCAGTGACTGTTTATAATTCCATATATAGCCATGTAGATTTAGAAGTCTACGAGAATTAATTAGCATTCCCCAAAACGAAATTATGATATTAACAAAAGCACATAGAATCTACCTTAGTGAGTGTTTATGATTCCATAGAGAGCCATATAGACGTGAAAATCTATGAAAACCAATGAGGCATTTCCCAAAAGGAAATAAATATACTCACAGAAGCATATAGAAACTACCTCAGTGACTGTTAGTAATCCATATAGAGCCAGAAGTCTACAAAGATTAATGAGGAATTTCCAAACGTAAAATGAAAATACCAAAAGAAGCATGTAGAAACCAACTTAGTGACTGTTTATAATTCCATATAGAGCCATATAGATCTGGTAGTCTATGAGAAACAATAAGGATTCCCTAAAACGAAATAAAAATACCAACAGAAGCATATAGAAACCAGATCAGTGACTGTCCATATTTTCATATAGAGCCATATGGACCCGAAAGTTAATGAGAATCAATTAGGCGTTCCTGAAAACAAAGTAACAATACCAACAGAAGCATATAGAAACTACTTCAGCGACTGGTGCTTTTACCATATAGATTATTATAGAAGTATGAGTTCTATAGGCATCTATATGAAGTGAACATTGAAAAAGGCTAGACTTAGCGTATTGAGCTTTTAATTTTCAATTTTCGATTACTGAAAATTTTTGGCAATTATAAATTCAAGCTTCTAAAGTTTTAATTTTAAATATTTTGAATTCAGAATAGTTTTCTGAGGTTTTAATTTTGCATTTAAGTATTTAATACTCAAATTGAAATTTTTTTTCACGTTTGTAACTTTGAGCTTTTAATTTTAATGGCCCTTAAGTTAACAAATAAAACTTTTTATATCAAGCCTTCTCGAAAAAAAATTATGTTTTATTTCATATATGACGGAATAGTTTCGCAGACTTACTAATCTCTAGAAAATTGTTAACATTTAGCTTTGTTACAAATAATTAATGTTGATGAATAGAACATTTTTATCATTTTTTTGTTGAAAAAAACTATGGAATATTTTTAACGCGTATCGTTTAGCATTTCTGTAAATAATTTAAGTAAACAAATAGAAAATCTTTATCTATTTTTTACGGTTCAAAGTTATTCTTTATATCATATCTATAAAAATAACTTCTCAGACTTACTTAACTACAGAAAAATGTTAAAATTTAACATTTAGTTTGCTTAAAAATAGCTTAAGCTAAAAAACATATAATTTGTATATAGCATTGCAACTGTATCATATTAAATTTGAAACGTTTTAAATTCCTAGAATTTCTAGTAAAAATATTGCGCTTTTAACAAAACGTATTAGTTTTCAATCAGATAGTTCAATTTCCAGCTAAAAGACATTATTTTTCAACCAAGAAATAGTTTAATTTTCGATCAGCAACAGTTGAATTGAACAAAAAAACAGAACGCATTTTCAACATTATAGTCAGGCATGGAGCAGCCGATTGAATTCATTTTATTGATGGGTATGGGCGATTGATGGTATAATATAATCCCACCTAATTTTTTAATGTCTTAATCTCTTTCTAGAATTTATTTTTAAATTTCTAGGAGGCTTCTGCCGGGATTAAATAAATATTGTATATTTTAGTACAAGAGATTTTTTCTTGAAATAAAAATTCTTTGAATGTAGAAACTATTGTTAAAGTGGCACTAACTTGAAGTGTTATAGCTCCTCTTATCCCCTTTTGATGATGCGATTCTATTATACTGAACCTAGGTCCTAGAGGTCTCAGAAATACTTCAGGAAGATCAAAAGGTCAGGCACGTGAGAGAGATACGAGAATAATGTATAACGGTTTCTATGGGGTGGCTACCACAGAAATTTATTTAATTCGTGACCAAAGAGGGGAGTGGAGAGTTAGAATTAAGGAGAAGTGGAAATCTCACTAATTCGTAACATTATCACCCTAATAGAGCCGAACAGCCCTCAATAGAACCCCCCAGGCTACAACCCTCGGTCTTTCCACTGAACTAAACTAAGGGATTCATCCACTCTCTTTTCTATATATTTTCTAGTCTCATGTCGAGTGTTTATACTCTATTCATTCTAACTTAAAATCTAAAATTACTGCTTTTATAAATAATTTGATCAACAATAATTCAATTCTGCTTTTTTTGCAAAAAATTCTGAGTGTAGAATCTATTACCAGAAATAAGAATGAGACATAGGTAGCTTAAATGATTGCAATGAATTACTTTGCACTTGCACCAACTGTGTTGTACGGTAGTGACATCTAGACATTCAATTAATTAAAATTTCAATATTTGATTTTGTACTTACACCCACAGTGCTGTACGGTATCGAGATCTGGACTTTCAATAAAGCTATCAATTTTAATAAACAATTATTCTGTTCTTGCACCCACTGTGCTGTACGGTTGCGAGATCTGGATATCACATCAACCTAAGTTGCAATATATAACAAAAGATAAAAAAAAATTTGTAAATAAAAGTTTAACTAAATAAAAATGTTTAAATAAAATGTTTTAACTTCTGATTTTTCTGATTAAACATTGTTAAATAATATTTGTATATCTAACCTTCTTTCAGTAATAATTTTAGGTAAAGAGAGCAATTTTTTGTACTAGAAGCGTTTTAAAAGGTGGATAATAGTCGTGAGTTAGTTCGTAGAGGGTGTATATGCTCGCACGCCTTTCTGAAAGGGGGTGGCTGTGGAGGCCGACACAATCCAACCACTGAATGTGGCTTCCGCCAAAACCACTTACGCTTTGTGGCGAGAGACTCTTAACAATGCGATACAGGATACAAATACAATAAGACGCAGTTACATCACTTAGGAACAATGCCACCCTGCGTGGGTCTCTCTTCTCTCTTTCTTTTTATTTCTCTCTTTATCATTCTCTCTTCTTACTCTACTCACCCTTCGTGAGTACGAGTAACACACCAGCATTCGTTAGATTTATGTGTTAAATGGAGAAAAACATTTCTCCC
>JAUELO010000366.1:4710478-4730979 GCA_032357855.1 Amphibolips quercusostensackenii
TCTCTTTCTTTTTATTTCTCTCTTTATCATTCTCTCTTCTTACTCTACTCACCCTTAGTGAGTACGAGTAATACACCAGCATTCGTTAGATTTATGTGTTAAATGGAGAAAAACATTTCTCCCCTTTTCCTCAGCGAGCATTAGCTTCGACGTCGACACCGCGAGTCGAGAAACATTGCCTGGTAGTTTCCTTAGTCGAGAAAAGCCGGAAATACGCAAAGAAACTGACGGAAGTTGAGACTGAGAGCGTTGCCGAGATTTTTTTCCCTTTCCCTTTTCCCCATTTTTCCTTTTTCCCTTTTCTCTATTCCCCTTTTCCCATTTTTTACTTTTCCTTTACCCATTTCCCTGTCTTTTACCCCTTTCCCTGTGCACCGTGCCCTTTACACTTTGTGCTTTCTACTTTCCTTTTCCTTCACGTGTTTTCCTTCCTCTGTTCCTTCACCAATTGCCCTTTACACGTTTTTCCTTCCACTTCCCTTTTACTTTACCTGTTTTAATTTCCCTATCTCTTTACTTATTTTTATTCCCCTTTACCCTTTCCCTTTTTCTATAGCCAGTTCCCTTCACTTATTTTCCTTTTCTCTTACTCTTTTCTATTTTCCTTAACTCCTTTCCATTTTCCTTTGCATGTTTCTCTTACTGTTTTCCCTTTTCCATTTCCTCTTCCAGATCCCTTCCTTTTTATTTCCCTTTTTCTACACCCGTTTCCCTTTCCGTTTCTCGGTCACTTTACCCGTTTTTCTATATCCTTCTTTGTTTTCCTTTGCCATTTTCCGTTTTCCTTTACCATTTTCCATTTCACTTTACCTGTTTCCGTTTCCCTTTCTCCCTTTCTCTTTTTATTGTTCTTCTTTCCTTACACTTTTCCCTTACGCCTTTTTCGTTTTTATCCCTTTTCCTTTACTTCTTACCCTTTTCATTTGCCCCTTTTCATTTTTATTTACCCTTTCCCTTTACTTATTTTTATTTACCCATTTACCTTAACTCGTTTTTCCAATCTCATTATTTTACCCGTTTACCTTTCCCTTAACCCCTTTCCATTACCAGTAACCCCTTTCTATTTAGCCCTTTCCCTTTACCCCTTCACTTCTTTCCCTTTAACCACTACGCTTTTTCTATACCCTTTACCCGTTTCTATTTCCTATTATCCGTTTCCCTTTCCCTTCACGAGTTTCCATTTTTGTTTACTTATTTCCATTTTCTTTATCCTTTATTCGTTTCTTTTTACCTGTTTCTTTTTCCATTTCTCCATTTTCTTTTACCCTTCCAGTTTTTCTCTTTTTATTTTTCGTTCCAGTTTTTTTTCTTTTTGCATTTTCCTTTTTCTACTCATATTTCTCTTTTTATTTATCGATCCCTTTAATCATTGCCTTTTACCGTTTTACATTTCTTTTCACCCCTTCACCGTATACTCTTTTCCGGTTTCCCTGTACTATTTTCCGTTTTTCTCTACCCTTTACGTATTTCCCTTTCCAGTTTCTTTTCCCTACCTATTTCCTTTTCATTCCCCTTTTCCTATACCAGTTTCGCTTTACCCATTTGTATTTTTCATTACCTATTTTCTTTCTATTATTTTTTTCCTACACCCGTTTCCCTTGACGCTTCTCCTCTACTCCTTTACTTGTTTCCATTTCCCCTTGTCCGTTTCCTTTTACATGCTTTTCTCACCTTTTTCCGTTACCATTGCCCATCCCAATTCCCTTACCTTTATATTTCCCTTTTTCTACACCTATTTCCCTTTCCGTTTCTCGGTCATTTCACCCGTTCGCCTTTGCACTTTTACATTTCCCTCTACCTGCTTCCCTATACCCTTTTCCATTTACCTTTATTATTTGTCGTATTTCGGTCCCCTTTTCCATTTCCATTTACCTGTTTTCCTTTACCTTCACTCCTTTTCATTTTGATTTACCTCTGTCCCTGTACCCATTTTTATGTACTTATTTTCCGTTATCTGTTTCCCTTTTCCTTCACTGTTTTTATTTTTATTTTTTATTTACATGTTCCCATTTCATTTTCCTTTCATCCGTTTCTTTTCATTTGTTTCCCTTTTCATTTTTCCATTTCCTTTTACCCTCTCCCTCTACACATCTCCTTTTACTCCTTTCCCTTTATCTGTTGCTTTTACTATTCTGCCCTTTTCCATTTCTCGTTCCAGTTTCCTTCCTTTCCCATTCTCTTCCTTTTCTTTTTTACTTTTTCTACTCTTGTTTCTCTTTTCGTTTTTCGGTCCCTTTAACATTTTCTTTTACCTTTTTACATTTCTCTCAACCCGTTTACCCTATGCACTTTTTCTTTTCCCTTTACTATTTTGCGTTTCCCTTCACCCTTTACCTAATTTTATTCCAGTTTCCTTTCCCTACATTTTTCTTTCACATTCCTCTTTTCCTATCTCCGTTTCGCTTTATCTATTTTCTATTACTCATTTTCATGTTCAATTACCCATTTTCTTTTCGTTAACCCTTGTCCTTTTCTTTTACATGTTGCTCTTACCATTTTCGTCTTTTCATCACCTATTCCAATTCCTTTGCTTTTCTATTTTTTCCGTTTCTTAGCCATTTTACCCTTTTGCCTTTGCACTTTTACATTTCCCTCTACCCGATTCCCTATACCCTTTTCCGTTTACCTTTACTATTTTTTGCATCCCTTCACCTATTTCCATTTCCGTTCATCCGTTTTCCTTTCACTTCACCTGTTTTCATTTTCCTTCTCCCCTCTTACTTTCTATTATCCCTTTTTCTCTTTCCTAATTCCTTTACGCGTTTCCGCTTTTTTTACGCGTTTTCCTTACTTCTTTTCTTCTTCATGTACCCCTTTCCCTATACCCCTTTTCATTTTCATTTAACTCTGTCCCTTTACTTATTTTCATGTACTCGTTACTTCACTGGTTTCTATTTCTCTTTCCATTTACTTGTTTTTATTTCATTTTTCGTTCATTTGTTTCTTTTTACCTGTTTCTCTTTCCATTTACTTTTACCCTTTTCTTCTGCCTCTTGCACTTTACGTGCTTCTATTTCTTTTTACCCGTTTCGCTTTATTGGTTTTTCTTTCCACTTTCCCCCTTTCCATTTCTCGTTCTAATTTCCTTCCTTTCCTATTCCCTTTTTTCAGTTTTTGTTTCTCAGTCTCTAACCGTTTTCCTTTACCTTTTTACATTTCTTTTTACCCGTCCTGTATACCCTTTTCCGTTTCCCTTATTTATTTTTCATACATTTGGCTTTCTCTTTCCATCATCCCTTTAACTTACCTTTTTGTTTCTGTTTCTCTTTACCCGTTTTCCTTTACCCTTCTCCCTTCAGCCCTTTTTCTTTTTATTTACTCTTTTCATTTTTCATTTCATTTTTCTTTTTATTTACCCTTTCCATTTTTCTACCTTTCTTCTTCTATTACACATTTTTTTTCTTTCACTATCCATTCACCCTTTTACGTTTTTCTTTACCCCTTTTCCTTTTTATTCACCTTCTTTTCTTTTCCCTTACCCCTTTCCCTTTTTATTTATTTTTTTGGTTTGTCTTTAACTCTTTCCCTGTACTCCTTTTTCTCTTCCTTAACCCGTCTTCATTTTTCTTTTTTCCCTTTCTCTTTTCTCGATCCTTTTTCACTTTTACTATCCCTTTCCTGTTTCCTTTACTCATTTTACTTTTTCTTTACCCCGTTTCCCTTACCCGTTTCCATTTCATATTGTCCGTTTCCTTTTACCTATTTTTTTTTCATTTCGCCTTTCCTCTTTTACCCCGCTTTTCCATTATCCCTTTTCATTTTCCCTATGCTGTTTTCTTATTTCCCTTTACAAGGTGTCTTCCTCACCGGAAAATCATAAAAGCCGGCAAACGACCGAGATTGTGATTCAGGAAACAGAATTCTTTCTCGAATGTACTAATATACAAATTAAAAGTAGTTTCATATAATTCTAAGTTGAGACATGGAATAAATAAAACATGCATAAACAAAATGTTCGTGAAGAATTATAATTATCCTCTTTTGGAACAGGGTATTTTTGGAGATAATTATAATTTCTACCTTAAGACAGGAAAATTTTTAAAGAATTATAATTTCTGGAAATCAATTCAATTTTTTTGCCACATAAAAATTTTCTAAAAGAATTAGAATTTCGACTCTTTAACAGGGAATTTCGTGATGAATTATAATTTTTACTTAAGGAAAGGCAATTTCCGCAAAAAATTAGAATTTTCTCTTTGGATCTGAAAATAAAAAAGAAAATTATTATTCTAAAAATTTTGATTTAAAAAAAGGGAATTGAATAAAAATCGCCGTTCCAATTGAAAAAAGACAATTGGAAAAATTCCTTTTCTAAATTTCTGAAAAATAGGGTTGCTCTATTTCCTAATTATAATGTGAAATTTTTTTCATCAATTCAATTCTGACTTGAAACAGAGAACTTTCGGAATTAGTTTCATTGTGACTTTGTACAGGGAATTTTCCAAAGCAATAATACTTTTCACAGGGGATTTTGTTAAATAAATGTAATTATGTCTTAGAAAAGGAAATTTCTGTAAATAATTATGATTTATAAAGGCTTTAAGACAGGGAATTTTGCAAAATAATTATAATTTCGACTTTCAAATGGGTAATCAAGATAATGATTTATGATTTTTATTTCGGAACAGAGAATTTCCGTAAAGAATGATAACTTTTACTTTAGGATAGAGAGTTTTTATAAATAATTATAATTTGTCTTAGAAGAGAGAATTTTTGGCATAGAAAAACGGGAGTTTTGGAAAAGAATTTTAATTTGAATTTAGATTAAGTGAAGTAAAATAATCTCTGTTCTAAGTCAGAATTTGTCACAGTTTGAGACTTCCCGCTTCCAAATTTTGGAAAAAGAGAGACATCGAAAAACTAATGAAAAGCAGAAAATGAAAAATATTTTTAGAACAAGCTTTTATTAAAAAGTTCTTAAGAGAAAAAAAATAATTTCGGTTTCTTACTACATTTTAATAAAATCTTGTTTTAAACTAATTTTTAAAATTAAAGCCTTCGACTTGGAAAATTGATTTTTGCTGAGGTAATGAAAGAACTTAGGTTATAAAATCCACTAAAAGAATGAAGTTTCGCACGATTAATTTTCCTGTTAGAATCTCTTGAAGGTCATTTTAGAGCATGAACGTAACACATTTGATGAGATAGAAAAATGGCACGTTTTCGCTATGGTTGAACGAAAAGCACATGTTGAGTTCTCTGAGAACCCAGAAACTCTCGACTTTCTCACCCGTACGGAAGCTAAGTTTGGGCTTGGGGTTACTATTAGCCGCAAGCACTTGACTCGACCCCAGCTAATGCTCCTTAATAGAGCACTACAGGGTACCCCATACAATTTCTTACCACCCCCGTGGAACCTAATGGAACTGCAATTAATAAGGGCGCACGTATCGCAATGATTATTATGCACTACCATACACGTCACGTGACCTCATTTAGCGTTATTTTTCTACTGCTTTTTAAAAAATGACACCAAATATATTAGAATATTTTTAAATTTCTTCTCTAGTTGGCTAAAATAATACGCCCGCTATCTCAGCGAGTCAAGGAAGATTGCATAGTGGTTTCCTTTGTCGAGGAAAACCGGAAATACGCAAAGAAACTGACGGAAGTTGAGACTGAAAGCGTCACTGAGATTTTTCTCCCTTTCCGCATTTCCCCCCCTTTTTCTCTATTCCCTTTTTCATATTTTTCACGTTTTATCTACCCGCTTCCCTTTCTGTATCCCTATCCCTTTACCACTTTCCCTGTACCTTTTTCAATTACTTGTTTCCGTTTCCCGGTCCCTTTGACACTTTCCCTTTACCAATTTTCTTTTCTCATTACCCGTTCTCTGTAAATATTTCACTTTCCAGTTCCTGTTTTCCCTTTCCCTTTTTATCATATTTTTATTTCCCTTTCCCTATACCTGCTTCCCTTTACCCTTCTCCATTTCCCTTTACCTCTTACACCTTCCATTTCCTTATAAGTTACCTTTTCCACTTCCTTTTTCCATTTCACTTTACCTGTCCCTTTACGACATTCCCTTTACTGGTTTCTATTTCCCTTTACCTATGTTGCCTCACCCTTCACTTTACCCCTTTTCATTACCCGTTTTTTTACCAGTTTCTCTTTCCAGTTCCTGTTTTGCCTTCCCATTTTCTTCCTATTTCCCTTTCCCTTCAGCCTACTACATTTCCCTGTACCCCTTGCACTTTATATTTACTTTCTATTTTTCTTTTCCACTCCTTTTTTCCATCTTCCTTCACCTGTATCATTTCTGTTTCCGTGTCCCTTCACTACATTCTCTTTACCCATTTCTATTTTCATTTACCCGTTTTGCCTTTTTTACCCTTTACTCTTTCCTATTACCCGTTACCGCTTCCCTGTCGCTTTGACCGTTCCTTTGACCAATTTACCCATTTTACCCCCGTTACATTTAGCCGTTTCCTTTTACCAGTTTCCTTTTGCAGTTCCTGTTTTTCGTTTTCGTTCTTATTATCTTCCTATTATTCTTTTCCTTTACTCGTCTCTATTTACCCTTATCCTTTAAACTTTCCATTTCCTTCTTCCATTTCCCTTTACCTGGTTCCTCTTTCATTTTCTTGTCACTGTATCACATTCCCTTTATCCGTTTCTATCTCCCTTTACCAGTTTTGTCCTCCTCTTCTCTTTACTCTTTTGCATTAACCGTTACCGTTTGACCCTTTTCTTTTACCAATTTTTTTTTTCCTGCACCTGTTTCCTTTTAGCAGTTTCCCTATCCAGTTTCTGTTTTCCCTTTCCATTTTCTTCCTATTTTTCTTTTTGTAAACCCGTTTTCCTTTACCCTTTTCCATTTCATTTTACCATTTTTCATTTCCCCTTATACGTTTCCCTATATCATTTTCCACTTACTGTTTGCCCTTTACCCTTCTCCATTTCCCTTTACCCTTCGCTCTTACACTTTTCATTTCCTTTCCATTTCCCTTTTCCACTTCCCTTTACATTTCCATTCCATTTTCTCTTTCCAGTACTTTTCTTCCCTTTACCCTTCTCCATTTTCTTTTAACCTTTACTCTTCCACTTTTCATTTTCTTTTCATTTCCCTTTTCCAATTTTCTTTTCCATTTTCCCTAATCTCTTTCCTTTTCCCTTTACATGTCTCTTCACCATATTTCCTTCACCCGTTTTCCTGTCCATTTCCCCTTATCCTTGACCAATTTACATTTCCCTGTACCCGTTTTCTTTTACTAGTTTTCTTTTAATAGTTTTCTTTTTTAATTTGTGTCTTCCCTTTTCATCTTCTTCCTATTTTCTTTTTCCATACCTGTTTCCCTTTACCCGTTTTCATTTACCTTTACCCTTTTTCATTTCCCTTTACTAATTTTCATTTCCTTTTATACGTTTTTCTCTGCCTGTTGCTCTTTTAGTTCCTGTTTTCCCTTCTTTTTCCCTTTACTCTACTCCATTCCCCTTTGTCCTTACACTTTCCATTTTCCGTTCTGCCTTGTACCTCCCTTTAACCTTTACTATTAACTGTTTCCGTTTCCCTGACCCTTTCCCTTTACCAATTTTCATTTCCCTTTGCTCGTTTCCTTTTACCATTTCCCCTTTCTAGTTCCTGTTTTCCCTTTCCATTTTCTTTTTATTTTCCTTTTACTATACCCGCTTCCCTTCACCCTTTTCTATTTTCCTTTACATTTTATACTTTTCATTTCCTTTCCATTTTCATGTACCCCTTTCACTTCCCATTTCCGCTTTCCTATATCCGTTTCTTTTTCCGTTTACCCATTTCTATTTCCTTTTACCCTTTTACCTTTAAATGTTTTTATTTCCATTTCTATTTTTCTTTCTACACCTGTTTCCCTTTCCGTTTTTCTGTCCCTTTTAAGTTTCCCTTTATCCGTTTTCATCTACCCTTTCACTTTTCTCTTTACTCCTTTCTATTTTCCTTTACTCGTTTCCACATACCCTTTTCTATTTTTCTTTACTATTTTCTATATCCTTTTACCAAGCGCCATAAAATTTAACACGTATTTCCCATAAGAAAGAAGACGTTTTTGTAAATTTTATCCCAAATCGTCAATATTGACCAAATTGAGTTGAAAATCTACAGTTCTACTCACAATTAGCCGTAGAATATGAATAAAATATACTTTTTAAATATCACGCCCATAAGTCTATTTTATAAGGTCCAAAAAAGAAACCCTAAGTGAAAAATGGGTTTAGCGAGTTTCCGACTCTAATTATGATTTTTCTCCTTTTTTCCTGTGAAAATTGTTTCTGATGCATAAAATACTATTTTGCACTACTAATTAGATGTTCACAGAAATCGTTTAAACAATTTATTATTGCGCCTAGCAATTTTCTTTTAGAATAGAGTTAGGAAGTCGTGGTTTCTTCAAAAAAAAATTTCACTTTTTGTCCGGTTTTCAAATAAAGTGAGATAATAGTTGATTAATGTTAACAAAAATAATTGTTTGAACAATTTATTATTATTGTTGATAATATTCTCGTTGAATGATATTAAAACTGCAGTTTTTCTGAAATTCTTAACTTTTTGTCCACTTTTCACTTGAAGTGAGTTAATATTTAATTCAGTTTAGCAAAAATAATTGTTCAAACAAATTATTATTGTTTATAACTATCTTCTCCTATAGTAATACTAGATAGTTGCGGTTTCTTCTAAAATTTGCAACTTTTTGTCCACGTTGTACTTAGAGTGAGTTAATAATTTATTTAATTTAGCAAAAATAATTATTTAAACAAATTATTATTGTTCTTAACTATTTTCTTATACAGTAATGTTAGATAGTTGCGGTTTCTTCTGAAATTTTAAATTGTAAAACTGTTAAAAAAAACATTTTTATTATGTAACTATTTCCTTCTTAAAAGTAACATAACTCTCACTGGTCTTAGTATTCAAATTGAAAAATCCGAAGTAAAAAGAGAGGGAAAAATGTGAGGGCAATTCACAAATACCCTTTCTTATTTTTTTTTTAGTTTGTCTTTCTGATTTTGATTTTTGGAAAATGACAATTAAAGAATATTAACAAATGAAAAAAATATTTTTGGTTGTGATCAAAAAAAAGATACATAAAAAACGATGAAAGGAAAAAAAGGAAGAAGGGTATTTTAAGAGCGCGTTTTTTTATTTCCTTTTTTTTCGTTATGTTTTATTTAAATGGAGACATTTAGGAATGTGTTGTTCTGGTCCAACTTGAATTTGAATGTTAGGTGCTAAAAAGAAATTTAAATTTTGATTAACTCTTAATTTAATTTCTCAAATTCTATTGTGTTTTTTATTTCTATGAAAATAGAAATGTGGTAAAAAAATTTGAAATATTCAACATCTCTTATAATCTCTTAATGTCTCTCGGAATCCCTTAAAATCTTTCGAAATTTTTGGAGTTATTTTTGAAATTAATATCAGTTGTACTTCGAAAAGGCAAATGAAAATGTATTTATAGCCACTATCTACTAGCAAAATAATTTATATACTTTTCGCAGGATATCAAATCAAGAACATTAAAAAATGATATAGTAATCGTTTAATCTTGATGACCGCAATCGTAGACAATGCCATGTTCGCACAAAGCACTTCGCCCGCGTGACAATTCTTTTATGTAACTCCTGATATTGTCAAACAATACTCATAAAAATTTCATTTTCTACATTTATTTCTCAATTTTAAATTTAAAGCGAGATTTTTCTGTGGGAAATTTGTATGTTATTATCTTTAGTCGTGTGTATCAATATTTGCAGTAGTAAATCGGCGGCAAGTGCAATAACGAACAAAAAAAATGCCGCAAATATTTTTCTACTATTTTGAAAAAGTGATACTAAAGATACTTTTTTCTCACAATTGTCTGAAAATTTCACTATTTCTTTATTATTTCTTGAAAACTATTTTTGAACTTCCTCGCTATTTATCTGAAGTAATTAGTTTGACGAATTTCCAACAAAATAGTTGAATATTCAATCAAAAACAGATAAAGTTTCTACTAAACGAGATAAATTTTAAAATTAAAAATACAAATTTTTAGTTAAGAAACATTTTTTAGTTAATAAAAAAAAAACTTCATCCAAAATGTTAAATTTTCAAGCCAAAAAGAATGAGCTTTCAACAGAAAAGTCAAATTGTCAGCTAAATAGATCAATTTTTAACCAAAAAGAAGAATTTTTAACCAAGGAAATTGATTTTCTACTAAAAAAGACGAATTTCAAACAAAATATGTATATTTTAAACGAAATACAATCGAACTTGGATTCTTGTCCGATTTTGGGACTGACGGTGGACAGCGATAGAAGTCCACCGAACGTAAACAGTCAGGGGCGTATGCACCATTTTCGGATGATTTTTCTGCGTAGTGAAAACTATTTTAAAAATCTTTTTTTGTAATACGAAGACAAGGCAAGCAACGCAGCAAAATTCTTGAAGCCTTAACTAAAACAGATAAGTTTTCAACTAAACAGTTGCATTTTTAACAAAAAAATTGATTTTCTACTGAAAAAGTCCAATTTTTGACAAGATACGTAAATTTTCAACCAAATAGTTACATTTTATACCAAATAGTTTAATGTTGTAGCCGCAAATGCGAATTTCTGCAAAATAGTTGAATTGTAAACAAAAAAGTTAACTTTAAACTGATACAGATTAACGTTTAACCAGACAATTGCATTTCTAACTAAAAAGTATGGCTTTTTAACAAAATTATAGACGGGAATTTAAGTTAGCAGAGATAGAAAAAGATTGGCATAAATATATAAAGAATAGGGTGAGATAGTGACGAGGAATTGAAAAAGATAGACGTGAATTTGGACTGACAAAGAGATAGAAAAAAGTACACGTTTGTAGATGTAGGAAACGAAGGGATAGAGAAGAGGAGATTAAAGAAGGTAGACGGGAAATTAGATTGACAGAGCGATAATACAATATTTACGTGGAAAGATAAAGGATAGGATGAGATAGAGAAGAGGGCATTGAAAGGTATTGCCGTGGATAGATAAATGATTAAATGAGATTGAAAAAAAGGGATTGAAAAAGATGAGCAGAAATACAGATTGACAGAGATTAAGAAAAACATTGACGTGGATAGATAATGAATAGGATGAGATAGAGAAGAGGGGCTCAAAGAAGATAGGCGTGAATTTTGATTGACAAAGATATAAAAATAACTACACGTTGATAGATTCAGGACACGATGAGATAGAGAAGAGAAGATTAGAGAAGGTCGACGGAACATCAGATTGACAAATAAATAGAAAAATATTGACGTGGATAGCTAAATGATAGAATGAGATAGAAAAAAGGAGATTCAATAAGATTGACGGAAATTTAGATTGACAGATATATACAAAGATTGGCATGAATAGACTTAGGATAGACTAAGATAGAGAAGAAGGTATTCGAAAAGATAAACGTGAATTTACATTGTCAAAGAGATAGCGAAAGATAATCGTTGATAGATGTATGATGGGAAAGGATTATTGAAAAAGATAGACGTGAATTTATATTAAAAAATATATATAGAAAAAAATCAACGTTGATAGATGTGTTATACGATAAAATAGAAAAAAAAGGATTGTTAGAGATTGACAGAAGCGCAGATTGGCAGAGAGATAGAAAAAATTGACGAGGATAGATAAAGGACAGGGTGAGATAAAGAAGAGGGATTTGAAGAAGATAGACGTGAGTTTTGACTGCCAAAGAGACAAAAAATATGTATTTTGGTAGATGTAGAATACAACGAGATGAAGAAGAGACAATTAAGGAAGGTAGACGCGAAATTAGATTGATAGTGATAAAAATATTCACGCAGATAGATGAAGGATAGGGTGAGATAGAGAAGAGGGCATTGAAAAATATTGTAGAGGATAGATAAATGATAAAAGTAGATAGAAAAGAGGGGATTGAAAAAGATAAACTTGAATTTAAATTGTCAAGGCGATAGAGAAATATTGACGTGGATGGGTAAGATAAAGAATAAGATAGAAAAAAGTGTGTTTAAAAAGATAAACGTGAATTTACATTGTCAAAGAGATAGCGAAAGATAATCTTTGATAGATGTATGATGGGATGAGATAGGGAAAAAGATATTTAAAAGTTGGACGTGAATTTGGATTATTAAATAGGTAGAAAAAGATTCACGTGTATATAAACAGAGGAAAGATTCAGATAGAAAAGAGAGGATTGTTAAAGATAGATGGAAATTCATATTGACAAAGAGGTAGAAAAATATTGAAATCGACGGAAATGCGGATTGGCAGAGAGATAAAAAAACATTTGCGTGGATAGATAAAGGACATGATGAGATAGAGAAGAGAGATTTGAAGAAGATAGACGTGAGTTTTACTGACAAAGAGACAAAGAAAATGTACGTTGGTAGATGAAGGATACGATGAGATGGAGAAAAAAAGATTAAGGAAGGCAGACGGGAAATTAAATTGATAGAGATAAAAATATTCACGCGGGTAGATAATAGATAGGTTGAGATAGAGAAGAGGTTATGTAAAAATATTAAAGTGGATAGGTAAATGATAGAATAAGATAAAAAAGAGGAAATTGAAAAGATAGACGGAAATTCAGATAGAAAAAGGATTATTGAAAAAAAGACGTAAATTTATATTTGAAAATATATAGAAAAATATGAACGTTGATATATGTGTTATACAGTGAAATAGAAAAGAGAGGATTGTTAGTGATTGACGGAAACGCGGATTGGCAAAGAAATAGAAAAACGATGACGTGGATAGATAAAGGACAGGATAAAATCGAGAAGAGGGGTATGAAGAAGATAGACGTGAGTTTGGCCTGACAAAGAGACAGAAAAAAAATGTACGTTGGTAGATGTAGGATACGATGAGATGAAGAAGAGGAGTTTAAAGTAGGCAGACGAGAAATTAGATTGATAGAGAGATAAAAAAATATTTGCGCGGATAGGTAAACGATAGGCTGAGATAGAAAAGATGGCATTGAAAGATATTGAAGTGGATAGATAAATGATAGAAGAAGATAGAAAAGAAGGGATTGAAAAAGATAAATTAAATTTAAATTGTCAAGGAGATAGAGAAATATTGAAGTGGATGGGTAAGGAAAAGAATAAGATAGAAAAAAATGTATTCAAAAAGATAAACGTAAATTTTAATTGTCAATGAGATGGAGGAAGATGATTGTTAATAATTGCATGGTGTGATAAGATGAGAAAGAGGATATCGTGAATTGGCATTGTGAAAGAGGTAGAAAAATATTGACGTGGATAAAAGAAAAAAAGAGCGAGATGGAAAAGAAAAGATTGCTGAAAATAACGGAAATTCAGATTGTCAGAGAGATATAAAAATATTGACGTGGATAGATAAGGAATATGATGAGACAAAAAGAAGGGATTGAAGAAGGTAGACGTGAAATTAGTTTGACAAAGAGGTAGAAAAATATTTACTCGGATAGTTAAAGGATAGGATGAAATAGAAAAAAGGGTATTGAAAAATATTGACGTGGATAGATAATTGATAGAATAAGATAGTAAAGAGGGGATTGAGAAAGATGACGGGAATTTACGTTAACAGAGATAGAAAAAGATTGTCATCAATAGAATAAGGAGAGGATCATATAGAGAAGAGGGTATTGAAAAACATAAACGTGAATTTAGATCCGCAAAGAGATAAAGAAATATAGATGTGGATAGGTAAGGGTTAGAATAAGTTAGAAAAGAGAGGATTGTTAAAGATTTACCGAAATTCAGATGGGCAGAAAGATAGAAAAATATTGACGTGAATAAATAAAGGATAGGATGAGATAGAGAAGAGGGGATTGAAGAAGATAAACGGGTTTTTTGACTGACAACGGGATAGAAAAAATACACGATGATAGATGTAGGATACGATAAGGTAGAGTAGAGGAGATTAAAGAAGGTAGACGGTAAATTAGGTTGAAATAGAGCTAGAAAAATATTGGCGTGGATAGATAAATGATAGAATAAGATAGAGAAGAGGGTATTTAAAAAGATAAACGTGAATTTAGATTTCCAAAGAGATGGAGAAAGATGATCATTGATGAATATATGATGCGATGAGATAAGGAAGAGGGTATTGAAAAGATAGACGTGAATTTCGATTATTAAAGAGGTAGAAAAAGATTGACGTGGATAAACAGAGGAAAGAGTCTGATAGAAAGGAGAGAATTGTTGAAGATAGATGGAAACTCAGATTGGCAGCGGAATAGAAAAATATTGACGTGGATAGATAAAGGAAAGAATGAGATAGAAAAAAGAAGATTGTTAAGATAGATGTAAATTTAAATTGAGAGAGATAGAAAAATAGTGACGTGAATGAATTAAGGATAAGATGAGGTAGACAAGAGGGTATTGAAGAAGATAGACTTGATTTTTGACTAACAGAGGGTTAAAAAAAATACACGTTAAAGAATGTAGAATACGATAAGATAAAGAAGAGAAGATTAAGGAAGTTACACGGGAAATTAGATTCACAAAGTGATAGAAAAAATATTGACGTAGATAGATAAAGGACATGATGTTATAGAGAAGAGGTTATTGAAGAAGAAAGACGCGAATTTATATTGCAAAAGATATAGAAAAAGACGAACCTTAGTAGGTATATGATATGATGAGATAGAAAAGAGAGAATTGTTAGGGATTGCTGGAAATTGGTTGGGATGGATAGAAAAATATTAAGGTGGATAGTTAAAGGATAGGGTGAGCTAGAGAAGAGGAGATTAAAGGAGGTAGACTGGAAATTAAATTGACAGAGAGGTAAAACTAGAAGAGGGCATTGAAAAAGTTAAACTTGTATTAAGATTGAAAATTAGATAGAAAAAGATAGACGTTGATAGGCGTAGGATAGGATGAGGTGGAGAAGAGAGTCAGAAAAATATTTTCATGGACGGTATCGAAAAAGATAAGCGTTAATAGAAGTGTGATGCGATGAGATAGGGAAGAGGATATTGAAAAAGATAGATGTGAATTTAGATTGTCAAAGAGATAAAGAAAGATGATCATTGATGGATGTATTGTACTATGAGATAAGGAAGAAAGGATTGTTGGAGATTGACGGAAATTCAGATTGACAGAGGAAAAGAAAAATATTGATGTTGATACATAAGGGATAAGATGAGATAGAGAAGAAGGTATTGAAGAAGATGGACGTTATTTTAACTGACAAAGAGATAGAAAAAGTACGCTTTGGTAGATGTAGAATGATCAAATAAGATAGAAAGGAAATGATTGAAAAAGGTAGACGAAAGTTTAGATCAACATAGATAAAAAAAGATTGGCATAAGTAGACCAAGGATAGGAAGAGATAGAGAAGCGAAAATCTGAAAAGATAAACGTGAATATATATTGTCAAAGAGATAGAGAAAGATGATAATTGATAAATGTATGATGCTATGAGATAGGGAAGAGCATATTAAATAAGATAGACGTGAACTTCGATTGGCAAAGAGGTACAAGAAGATTGTCGTAGGTATACAAAGGAAAGAATAAGATAGAAAAACGAGGATTGTTACAGATTGGCGGGAATTCGGATCGACAGATAGAAAAATAGTGACGTTGATAAATAAAGTATAGGGTGAGATAGAGAATAGGGGATTGAAGAAGATAGACGTGATTTTTGACTGACAGAGAGATAGAAAAAATACACGTTGATAGATGTAGTTTAAGATGAAATATAGAAGGGGATATTAGAGAAGGTAAATGGCAAATTAGATTCACAAAGTGATAGAAAAAATATTGACGTGGATAAATAAAGGAAAGAACAAAATAGGAAAGAGAGGACTGAAAAAGATAGACGGAAATTTAGATTAACCGAGGTATAAAAAAATATTGAGGCGGACAGATAAAGGATAGGACGACATAGAGAAGAGCAGATTTAAGAAGGTAGACGGAAAATCAACTTGACAGAGAGATAACACTAGAAGAAGGTATTTAAAAAGGTAGACTTGTATTAAAATTAAAAATTAGATAGAAAAAGATAGACGTTGATAGGCGTAGGACAGGATGAAGTTAAGAACAGTCGATTGAAAAAGATAAACGGGAATTCAGATAAATAGAGATAAAAAAATTGACATAAATAGAAAAAGGTTGGGATGAGATGGAGAAGAGAAATAGAAAAATATTGTTATGGACGGTATAGGAAAAGATAAGCGTTGATAGAAGTGGTATGCGATGAAATAGGGAAGAGGATATTGAAAAAGATAGATGTGAATTTAGATTGTCAAAGAGATAGAGAAAGATGATCATTGATGGATGTATGATACCATGAGATGAGGAAGAAAGGATTGTTGGAGATTAAAGGAAATTCGGATTGAAAGAGGAAAAGAAAAATATTGATGCTGATACATAAGGGATAAGATGAGATAGAAAAGAAGGTATTGAAGAAGATGGATGTTATTTTAACTAACAAAGAGATAGAAAAAGTACGCTTTGGTAGATGTAGAATGATCAAATAAGATAGAAAAGAGGGGATTGAAAAAGATAGACGGAAGTTTAGATAAACGGAGATAGAAAAAGATTGGCATAAGTAGACAAAGGATAGGAAGAGATAAAGAAGAGGGTATTGAAAAAGATAAACGTGAAAATAGATTTTCGAAAAGAGAAAAAAAAATATTGACGTTGATGGGTGAAGGAAAGAATAAGATAGAAGGAAAAGGTTGATAAAGATAGACGAAAATACAGATTGACAGAGATATAGAAAACTATTAACGTGAATAGATAAATAATAGACTAGGATAAAAAAGAGAAGATCGAAAACGATAAACGAAAATTCAGATTATCAGGGAGAGAGTGAGAGAGAGATTGGTGTTAATGGACAAAGGATGGGATGAGATAGAGAAAAAAGTATTGAAAAATATAAACATGAATCTAGAGTGTTAGAGAGTTAGAAAAATATAAACGAGGATAGATAAATGAAAGAATTAGATAGAAAAGCCAAAGAATAGGATAAGATTGGTAATGAGAGATTGAGATAGAGAATGAGTTAGAGAAGATTAGATTGAAAAAGATTGACGAGAATTTAGATTAACAGAGATACAAAAAAATGCCATAAATGGGTAAAGGGTAAGATAAGATGAAGAAGAGAGATAGAAAAATATTGACGTGATTGCTACTAAAAAAGATAGACGTGAATTTAGATTGAAAAAATGATAGAATGTGATCCATTTTCTCTATCTCTTTCTCTCATTAAAATTTCAAGTGATTTAAAAAGCTAGGATCTCTATCTTCTTATTTCCAGCAGAGTAATTTGACTCTACTACATTATATTTCTGCTCCTAATTAAATTTTTTTAAATTTTATTTTGCAGCATACATATCCTGGATGCGTTTTTATGCAAGCTATCCTCGAGATATGAGGGAAATTTTTGATCGCAATGAACTTCATCTTGGCCATTATGCGAAGAGTTTTGCTCTCAGAGACCCTCCACAAAGAATTAGTGGAATTGGGAAAACTATTCGCGAAAAGGAAGGAGCTAAACCCCAGCATAACAACAGACTCTCGAATGAAAGGTAAGTCGTCGTTTTCGCTCTTCTTCCTTTACGTTTTAATTGTATGGAAAACCAATTTTCGGGAGCTTTTGTTGCTTGGCAGCGTTATTAGACGGGAACTCAGGAATCATTAAATGCTATAATAGAAGGAAGTATCATTAAATTCTTTTATTCTGGCTTATTCAATGAAAACTTTAAAAAGAGGCGCATGATGCCTGTTCAAAAAAAAAATTACAAAAAAGTACAACTGTATTTTTTGTTAAATTATGTGATTTTTTGTGAAACAAATATACGAAATTTAACAAAAAATACAATTAAATACAGATAGATAATTTTTTCTACTATTTTCTTTATAAAAGTAAATAATTAACAATAAAGTAAAAGATTGTATTGTTCGAAAATTTGTATAACTTTATTATATAACATTTAAAAGATTTGTGATGATTTCAAAAGGTTTCAACAAATTTGACAAAATTTTAAATTATTTTTATGATTTCAAACGAACAGAAAAGATTTCGCGAACAAAAATTAAAGAAATATTTTTAAAATGTTTTAAAGATTTTAAAAGATTAAAAAAAATTTCACAAATTTTTCATAGATTTCAAAACTTTTAAGGACTCAAAAGATTTCAACAAGGGTACAGTACAACAGATTAAATTTTTTTTTTTAATTCCAAAAATTATCAAATATTTTAAACGATATCAAAATTTTTAGAAGATTTTAAAAGACTTCAAAAATTTAAAATCCCAGAATTTAGACGAACACAACAGATTTCGCAAGTAAAGATTAAAGAAAGATTTTACAAATATTTTAAAGATTGCATTAAGATTTCAAAAAATCACACACAAAAAATTCTAAAAGATTTATAAAAGATTTCGCAAATTTCAAGCTTTTACTAGGTTTGTCATTTTGAAAAATCAATGTTCAGCGAATATTAAAAAATTTTGTTTTTAAATTTTTATCAATAAATTAATATTCAGTTGTTGATTTGGAAAAATTTTGAAGAAGTCTAAGATATATTTACAAGCTGTGAAAAGATTTAAAAATAATTTGAAATTTCAACAGTTTTTAAAATATTCAAAACAAAATGTAGATTTTTGAAGATTTCGATCAAAAAATTTAGAACACTCATAAGAATTTTGAAAGGTTATAAAAGAATAAAAACTTTTTATCAAAATTTCTAGAGAAAACTAAGAATGATTTTTTTGTTTGAAAATTAATTTTGAAAAAATATTTTTAAATTTTTTCAAAATGTTGAAAAAGAATCTGGAATATTTAAAGGCAATTTTTTTTAATCTTGCAGGATTTTCGAAAAATCGTAGGAAAAATTTAAGTTTCAAGATAATAACAAAATTTACATTAGATTCCTGAAAAATTTATAAATTATTTTTTCTTAATTTTTAAGAAATAATTTAAAAAGATTTTAAGTTTAAAGTTTTAATTTTAAAAGTTTTAAATTTAAAGGTATTTCACTTTGAGTCTTTTAATTTGCAATTCAGTTTTTATAACATTAAATGAAAAAAATTTATCTATTTATTCAAAAATTCGTTTTATTTTTGTTGAAAATTAATTATTTTTTACTTAGAATTCAAATTTTTTTTTTTGGTTAAAAATTTAACTATTTTGTTCAAAATTCGTTTTATTTTTGGTTTAAATTAATTTTTTTTAATGAAAATTTAAAATTTGATTTTTTGTTGAAATTTTTTTTTTTTTAATATAAATTCAACTATTTGGTGGAAGATTAATATTTTTTAGTTGAAAATTCAAGTTGAATGTTGATCTCTTTTCTTGTAAATTTATTTCTTTAAATTCATCTCTTTGGTTGGAAATTTCTTTATTATGCAAGAAAATTTTTTTTCGGTTGTGAATTAATTTTTTTAGCGTAAATCAAACTATTCTTTTTTTGATTGAAAACTGAGATATTAAATTGATTCGGTTTTTGTTTCGTTCAATTGAACTTTTTGATTTGAAACTAACATTTGTTTGTTTGTTGAAATATCAAAATATCAACTATTACACGTTTCGTTGAGAATTAATTCTCCTGTGATTGAAAAATCAACTACTTTGTTTGAAGTTAAAATACTTTGTGATAAAATTCATTTTTTTTTTGTCTAAAATTTTATCATTTTAGTGGAAAATTCAAATATTTGATCATAAATTAACTTTTTCATTCGAAATTCATATTTTCGGGTTGAAAGTTCAGCTGTTTTTTGTTAGGAATTTTGTCTTATTGGATAGAAAATTTAACAATTTGATAGAGAATTAAACTATTTAGTGAAAAATCATTTCTTGCTTTTTGTACGTTAAAAATTAATTTTTTATCTTAAAATGTAACGCTTACATTTTTTAATAAAAATTGTTTCTTCATAAGTTGAAAATTCTACTATTTGGTAATAAATTCATGTATTTTCTTGAAAATTCGTATATTTAGGTAGAATAATAACCTGTTTAGTGAAAATTCTTTATTTCAGTTGAGGATTTAACTTTTTTTTTTAAATTTGTCTGTTTTAATCAAATTGTACTGGTTAAAAATTCGATTGTTTTTGTTAAAAATTAGTTTTTCAACTAAAAATTAACCTATTCTATTTTTATTAAAAAACTTTTCTTTTCAAATTTAAAATTAAACTATTTAGTTTAAAATTCGTCTTTTTCAGTTGAAAATTTCTGTATTTTGTTGATAATTGATATATTTTCAAAGAACATAAAATTTCTTGTTTAAAAAATCAGCTTTTTGGTTTAATTTTCTTGACTGAAAGTATCATTTTTTCATTTTTTAAAATAAAATTAAGATCCTAATATAAAAGTTAATCTTTTTCTGATCGGAAATTCGTGCATTATGTTGAAAATTCATATTTTTGGTAGAAAACTAATACCCCTTTGTTGAAAATTCATCCCTTTTGGTTGAAAATGCAACTCCTTGTTTGAAAATTAATCTTTTATATGATTATATGATTATCATTTATATGATTCGTGTACTTTATTAGAAATTCGTCTATTCGGTAGAAAATGAGTTTTGTTGGTTAAAAATTAATTATTTTGCTTG
>JAUELO010000366.1:4766919-4806299 GCA_032357855.1 Amphibolips quercusostensackenii
GCGCCTCAAAGCATCTCAGCGCCCTCAATTTCTATAATTAATTTTTATTCGTAAAAAGTTTTGGTTCATTGCAGAAACTACGGTGTATTCGTATCCTCTTTAACATTCTTATTATTACTAAGTTTTACTTGCTTTTTGTGAATTTTTTTTGACTTTCTTTTAATCATATAAAGAAACTAATTCATTAATCACACGCATATTGAGCTCACTAAACTGGCCGCCATTGGTTACTCAACTTTGTACTTCACTTTCAGCTGTGTTAATCTATACTAGGGACTATCGCTGTCGGTCCGAGAGAGCTTTTCTGCCGCATTAGACCGACGTCCGTGGGTTTACGGGGTGGCCCTAGCCCACGCTCCTTTTGCCAGGCGCCTCAAAGCATCTCAGCGCCCTTAATTTTTATAATAAATTTTTATCTATAAAAAGTTTCAAATCATTAGACACGCAACAGTGTATCTGTTAATATTTTCATATGCTCTTTAACATTATACGGTGAGTCCCTAACCCACGCTCCTTTTTCCAGGTGCCTCTAAGCATCTCAGCGCCTTTCACTTTTATAATTTATTTTTATTCATTAAAAGTTTCAGATCATTGGACAGGCTACGGTATATCTGTCTATATTTTCATATGCACTTTAACATTACAAGAGGTAGCCCTGACCCACGCTCCTTGTCCCAGGCGCCTTAAAGCATCTCAGCGTCCTTAATTTTTATAATTAAGTCTTAATCATGAAACGTGTTGGATCATTGCAGAAGCTACGGTGTATCTGTCTATATTTTCGTATCCACCTAAACATTTTCATTATTACTGCAAATATTAACCAATTTTCGTAAATCTTTTTTTCACTTTCTTTCAATTATATGTATAAACTAATTTACTAATCACACGCGTATTGAGCTCACTAAACTGTTTGCCATTGGTTATCTGATTTCGTATTTAAGCTCCGGATGTGTGAATACAGACTAAAGATTATCGCTATCGTTGCAAGAGAGCTTTTCTACCACATCAGACTGGCGTGCGTGGCTTTGCGGGATGGCTCTAACCCACGCTCCTTTTGCCAGACGACCCCAAGCTTCTCAGAGCGCTCATAAGTCATGTTTTTTACAAGCGAGGGTATTTCTAGAAGAATCCTATTAAAATTATGAAAAAAATGAAGGTACGTTTGCAGAAAATTCTATTTATATTTCAAAAACTTCCGTTCCTCCCTGATAGAGAGCTTAGCCCAGTCCGACACTGAATCTGGCTCTGCAGCGGTATAGTTTAATAATAACCTAATAAGTTCCAAAATCATTTTTATTTTTTCGGCATTTTTTATTTTTTAGAAAATTATTTTATCCTGTTGCCAAGAAATATTCCCTTCTTCTTATTTTTTCGCTCAAATGCAAACTATAAAAATTAATAGAACCCAATAAGAATTTTAACTTTTTTTGGTTGAGAAACCTACTTATATTTTTTTTTTTTGATTTTGTCTCGTTTGATTAAAAATTTTACTGTTCGTTTGTAATTTAAATTTTTTTCTTAAAAATGCAACTCTTCAGTTCAAAAGTCGTATTTTTGGATACAAAATGGAACTGCCTTGTTAAAAATCAAACTGCTTAGTTAAAAATTTATGTTGTTGGTTAAATTTTTTTTACGTTGAAAATTCAACTTTTTCGCAGAAAGTTTATATATTTCTCTGAAAACTCGTATTTTTGGGTATAAAATTAATTTTTTTTTTTGCTTAAATTTTATCTTTCTGGTTAAAAACTAATCTTTTTTAGTTAAAAATTTAACTATTTAGTTAGAAATTAATGTATTTTGTAAAAAATGAGAGTTTTGGTTGACAACTTATCTTTTTTGTCAAAAAAGTAATCTTTCTTGATTGAAAATAATTTTTTTTTAAATTATTTTTTTAATTAAAAAAGTAACTATCTTAGAAAGAAATGCCTTCTGTCTCAAAAATGAAACTATTTGGTTGAAAGTTTAACTGTTTTGTTAAGGATTCATTTTTATCGCACGGAAGTTTAACTATTTGGTTGTTAGTGCAACTGTTTGATTAAAAATTAATTATTTTATGTTAAATTTTTTTTTTGGTTTCTAAATTCATCACTTTTGGTAGAAAATCTTTTTTAATAAAAAATACAGCATTTCAAAACACAATTTAAAAGAATTTATTTCTCTATTTTTTCCTTACTTTCATCAAAAACCAACAAAAGAACAAACACTTTCAAGCTTAAAATACGTAATTTGAAAGAAGAGTTGAATTTTTCTACAAAAAATTTTTCTTTTAACTAAGAGAGATGGATTTTTTACTAAAAAAGATGACTTTTTTTAAATTTTTAATCCAAAAGAACAAATTTTCAACAAAACACTTTAATTTTTGGCCAAGAAAGATCTCTTAACAATATAGTGGAATTTTTAACAACATAATTACATTTTGCAACAAAATAGTTTAATTTTTAACCAAAGACAATTAAATTTCAGCCCGAAAAGCTTGAATTTTTAACGAAAAGGTTTATTTCTAACCAAGGAAAATTAATTTTCTTTTATAAAAGTTGTATTTGTGATCCAAAAGGAGGGATTTACAACTAAACACTTTGATTTTTTGATCAAAAACAATAATCAAACAAAATAGTTGATTTTCTAACAAAATAAAAAAAAATTAACGAAATAGTTAATTTTAAATTAAATTGTTGAATTTTCAACCGAGAGAAATGCGTTTTCACTTAAATGGTCGATTTTCCAAAAAAAATACTGAAATTTATAAAAAAAACAGTTGCATTTTCAACCAAGTAATTGAATCTTTGAGTCAAAGAGATTAATTTTTTATAAGATGGATAGATAAACTTCTTACGATAAAAATTATTTTCATTCCAAAAGAATTACTTTATACCATAAAATATAAATTTTCAAACGAAAAAGACAAATTTTCAACAAAACTGTTGAATTTTCGACCAAAAAAATGACATGAACCAAGTAGTTGAATTCTCAGCTAGGTAAATTTAAAATGGGCGACTTTTGAACAAAATAATTACATTTTGAACCCGAAAATATGTATTTTTAACAAAAAAGTTCATTTTGAATTAAATAGTTCAATAAAGTACCAAATTATACGCGAGCTTCTTGTTGCAGAGTTCTTCCTTACAGACGTTAGTCTCCGGATTCTCCTGTCAAATCTTCTTCTCCTGGCAAGCCTCTTCTTCATGTCAGGTCCAGATCTCCTCCTGCCAGGCGTGGTGCTTTCCTCGTATTTGGATATAAACTTTAAAAATTCAGATATACTGGGCTTTGTACCTACACGAATATGCAACAGTGATATGAAATTTAAAAATACACTTTTCATTGCGATAAGTCAATTCAAGCGAGACAAGGTGTTGCCCTTTGGCTCATGTGAACCGACGAACTAAATGTTTTAATAACATTCAGTGGAGACGTCATTGCAATATTCTTTATGGAATATATAAGAACATATGTCACGTAGAAAAACGGGTGTAAAAAAACAAAACATGTACAGCGGTATGGTTAATGATTTGGTAACATAGTTTATGACCGAACCCCTTTTTTACCACTCTTATCACTTTTTTTTGTATACGGTCAAATACTAGAACAGATTTAATAATATTTTTTTTAGATCTTTGAAAACGCAATAATTTTTCTAAATACGAGTAAATCACATTAGAAGCTGACCCCTCCCTCCCATGTGAGTAAATTCTCCCTCGATGTGACTGTCTACTATAAAGAAAACTTAAATATTCTGTTTCTTGTAGCAAAGTTTCTCCTAAAAGGCGTAATTCTTCAGGTTCTTCAGTCAAGTCTTCTTCTCCTGCCAAGCCTTTTTTTTATGTCAGGTCCAGATCTACTCCTGTCAGGCGTGCCTCTTCCCTTGTTCTTGGATATAAACATGAAGAACTTGGATTTACTCGGCTTCATTCCTACATAAATTTGCACCAGTTATTTGAAATTCAAGAATACACTTTTCCTCGCGATAAGTCAATTCAAGCGAGACAAGGTATTGCTCTTATGCCCATGCGAACCGACGATCTAAATGTTTCACTTACATCCAGTGGAGACGTCATTGCAACATAAGAAGGTATTAAATGTTTTCGTGAGATATATACAAACATATTTCACGTTTAAAAACGGATAAAAAAAACATGTACAATGATGCGGTTAAAGATTTTGTAACATTGTTTACAGAGAAACCCTTTTTTAAATCACTTTTATTTTTTGTGGACGGTCCAATACTAAAATAGATTTAATTTTGTTTTTCTTAGCTCTTCTAGAATATAACAATTTCTTTAAATACGAGTGTATAACATTAGGAGCTTCCCCTTCACGTGGGTGAATTCTCCTCCGATACACCTGTCTACTATAAGGAAAAATTGAATCTTTTGCTTCTTGTTTCAAAGTTTTTCCTAACAGACTTATTCTTCGGGTTCTTCGGTCAAGGTTTCTCCTCCTGCCAACCCTCTTCTTTATGTTAGGTCCAGATCTTCTCCTGCCAGGCGTAGCGGTTCCCTCGTATTTGGATATAAACTTGAAGAACTTAGATTTACTTGGCTTTATCCCCACATAGATTTGCACTAATTATTTGAAATTTGAACCTACACTTTTTCTTGCGATCGCAATATACGAAGTTAATAAATGTTTTCATGGAATATGAACAAACATATTTCACTCTGAAAGACGGGTGAAAAAAACATGTACAACGGTGCGGTTAAAGATTTTGTAACATTGTTTATAGAGGAACCTTTTTTTCAATCACTTTTATTTTTTGTGGACGGCCTAATACTAAAATAGATTTAATTTTGTTTTTCTTAGCTCTTCTATAATACAACAATTTATTTAAATACGAGTGTACCACATTAGGAGCTCTCCCTCTACGCGAGTGAATTCTCCTTCGATACGCCTGTCTACTATAAAGAAAAATTGAATCTTCTGCTTCTTGTCCCAGAGTTTCTTCTAACAGACGTTATTCTTCGGGTTCTTCGGTCAAGTCTTCTCTTCCTGCCAAGCCTCTTCTTCATGTCAGGTCCAGATCTCCTCCTGCCAGGCGTGGCGCTTCCCTCGTATTTGGATATAAACTTGAAAAACTTAGATTTACTTGGCTTTATCCCCACATGGATTTGCACTAATTATTTGAAATTCGAACCTACACCTTTTCTCGCGATTGCAATATACGAAGTTGATCAATGTTTTCGTGGAATATAAACAAACATATTTCACTTTGAAAGACGGGTGAAAAAAACATGTACAATGGTGTGGTTAAAGATTTGGTAACATAGTTTATAGACGAACCCTTTATGTACATCGTTGAAAACGCGGATGCGTGAAATATTCGCGATTGTAAAATTGTTGCGCCTCGTCTTACGAAAAAAAAGAAAGTGGAGATTTCTTAAAAGCTAGCAGTTTGAGATTGGCGTGAGATTATGACATGCAGACTGGTAAGCTAGGAAATGAAATTGGTTGGGTTCGCGCGCGGTTGAGAACCGGGAAGATGGTAAAATAAAGTAATTGTTGCTATTACCGTGCACACTGCGCGTGTAAAAATCGTGCAGGTGTAGGATTGGGTGTGAGGTCTCTGATGCTCGACTTGTGAGAACCCGGGCAATTACCCGGCACTATTCAGATCGCAATCCAAGCCGCAATCCGTTCATAACGAATTAATTTAGATGTCTTAATTGCATCAGTTAATTGTTCTGGAACGTACCTAAGTGCGCCGCAATCACTGTTTCTTCCACTTGGGTTCGCGATTCACCCACACCCCCAAGGATGTACTCTATGCGGCTCGAATCGTGTGACCTTTATGACTTTTTTCGACTATTTCAGAAATTTGCGATACGTAATTCCTATTTCAATTAAAATAAAATTGAACTTGTTTTAATTTTGTAAATCCGTATTGAAAGTTTTAATTTTCTCTAAGCTGCTAGCCTGTTGAACATTTTTGAATTGGAAAATTGGAAATTAAATAATTTCAAATTCAATTATTTTCTTTAAATTCCTTCCCCTGCTGCACTTTTACCCTCTTTTTGAAAAAATTTCCTATTTTGTTTCAAGTTATTTTTGGTCATTCATTTTAGTTAAAAATTAGACTGTTTGGTTTAAAATTTGATTATTTTTAAGAAAATTTAACTATTTTGTTAAAAAAGTAATCTTTTTTGCCGAAATTTTACCTGTTTTTTTTAACATTAGTCTTTTTGAATAGAGAATTCATACTTTTGGGTAGAAATTTCCTCTTTTGTGGCTAGAAAATCATCTTCACTAGTTAAAAATTTAGTTTTATGATGAAAATTGAACTGTCTTCTAAAAAATTCATCTTTGCCATGAAAATCTAACTATTTAGTCAAAATTCGATCTAAATTTTTAAAAATTCGTCTGTTTTGATTCAAATTTTAACTGTTCGATTCTAAATGAAACTATTTGTTTAAAAATGTAAGTATTTTTTTGGAGTTGAAACTATTTTCTTAACAATTTATCTGTCTTGGTTTAAACCTAATTATTTTTATTTTAAAATCTACTATTATATTTTTGGTTCATAATTTAACTCTTTTGGTTAATTATCCTACTATTTGGTTGCAAATTTTATAATTAGGATAGAAATGCAACTATTTTAACAAAAATTTATCTTTTCTGGTAAAAAATTCAAGATTTTGGTTGAAACTTGAACTATTATTTTTAAATTCATTTTTTTTTGGTTGAAGAATTATCTCCCCCGGGTGAAAATTTAATTTTTCTATTTTAAGGAAACTTATCTAATTGGTTGCAAAAATTACCAATTGAGTGGAATAATCAATTCTTTTTTTAGAAAATAATTTTTTCTACGGTTGAAGATTCATTATTTTAGTTGAAAATTTATCTGTTTGGTTGACAATGTAACAATTTTTTTGAAAATTTGTCGTTTTATAAATAATTATTTTGAATTACTATTTTGTTGAAAATTTGGTTTTTTGGTATAACTCAAGTGTATCTTTTTTTAAATTAAAAACTTATTTCGTTTAAATATCATCTTTTATAAATCTTAGTGAAAAATTTTTATTTGAAGGTTAAAAATTAAACTATTTTGTAGCAAGTTTATATTTGTTGCTTGAAGATTTAACAATTTGAAAGAAAATTAAAAAATGTAGTGAAGAATCAATTTTTTTGATGAAGGAGAAACATTTCATTTAATGAAATTTTTTAAAGATTTTAATATTTTTAATTACTAATTTGTTTTTTGAGAAAACTTATAAACTTCTTAACAAATTTTAATTGCTTAGACATTTTATTTTATTTGAATATTTGATTTTTGTCATTTTTGCGAAATATTAAAATGTTTTTAGGTTTGAAAAATTTGGATTATTTTACTAATTTCATTCAGAACAAACGAATAGCTCTGAACAGTTAACTCTGTGAAAAGATGAAAAAAGGGCGTTTTGTTCTTTCGAGCGATAAAAAACATAATATCAGTTGAATAAAATAAATTGGTTAAACAATTTCAAATTGTTAAAATATTTGACAGTATTCATAGAAAACAAAGTAGTGCCTAAAAATATTGCAATCTTTCGAAAAATGTCCAAAACAACATTTAAATAAAATAAAATTGTAATGTATATTTGTCTGAAAAAATTACAATCATTCTTGAAAAACAGAATAGCACTTCTAAATATATTAACCTGTCCAAAATTTGTCAAGAAAGTTTTCAAAAAGTGTTACTAAACCGCAATATTAAGGAAGATTCAAAGTCACTTATGGGGTTTTCTTTCGGGACCAATAAGAGTGGCTTAAAGACATTCACTGCAAAATTGTTGACTGGTTTTGATTAATAAATAAGAACCACATACATTTTTAAATCATCTTTGTGTTTTTTTAAGAAGACATTATGACTTTCACCAAGCCACACATCCGCGAAAGAGTTGATTTGTTAAACTGTTAATAAATAAGTAAGAAGGTAATTATGTCATAATTTATGAATATGAAGATGCCTTCTATAATAAATGCGGTAGCTTTGAAAAGTTCCAAGGAGCGTGAAACGTGAGAATTTATGTAAGACATTTGCTCTAAAATGTTCTTTCGAATTCTTTATACAGAAATTAATATCGCGTGAAAAATATAGAATACTCTACAAAGTACGAGTAGAACAGTTTCCATTATTTATTATTATTTTTTTTCAGGATAGGTTTCTGAATCAAAGGACAATTTTAGGATATTAAACATCCCAATGTTGAATCTTCTGTTTCTTGTTGAAGTTTCGTCCTAACAGACGTTATTTTGCAGGTTCACCGGTCAAGTCTTCTCCTGCTAAGCCTATTCTTCATGCCAGGTCCAGATTTCCTCCTGCCAGGCGTGTCCCTTCTCTGGTATCTTTCTGTTGAGTTTGAGATTTATAATTTTTATTGAAAAATCATCTCATCATTGGAAAATGTAACTTTTTTGTTGGATTTTTTTTACAGGTAATTGTTTTAATTGAAAATGTAACAAACGAATTTTTTCTTGAAAATAAATATCTTCAATTAAAAATTGATGTTATCGAGTTAAAATATCTACTATTTGGTTAAAAAATATTTTATTTAATTGTAAGTTTATTTTTTTGGTGATAATAATTTTTTTTATTTACCCTGCTTGGTTAAAAATGTAATTATTTAAATCAACTTTTACCTGGTTGAAAAATAAACTATTTGATTTAGAGTTGAATTACTTTATAAAATTAATTTTGTTTTGTTTTGCTCGAGATTTATAATTTTCGTTAAATATTCATTTCATTTTTTAAAAATATAACTATTTTGTTCTTTTTTTGGTTGACAATTACATTTTTTAACTCAAAATGTGAAAATTCTATTTTCGGTTAAGATATTATATTTTTAATTTGAAATTCATTATTTTTTTGTGAAATTAAAGAAAATATATATTTCTTTTTTGTCGAGAACTATTTTTAAAAATTTCAAATTAACGTTTTTAATTGAAAATTTACCAAATTCCATTTTTCATCACATGATTATCTTTTTTTGAAGAAAATTTTTAATCCAACCTTTTACCTTCTGCTTTATGTATTGGTTTGAAAATTGCATTTTATTGAAATATTGTCTTTTGTAGTCGAAAATTAATCTTTTTGGTGACTAATTTAACTTTTTGGATGAAAATATATTTCTTTGGTCGAAAATTTAACAATTAGTTTTAAAATTTCTTTGAAAATTCAAAATTGGATTGAAAATTCATATTTTAGGCCCCGTATTAAGTATCTTGTGAAAAATTAATCTTTTTTGTCAAAAATGATTTTTTTTCTAAACATTAGCTTTTTTAAATTCAAAATGAATTTGTTCAACTGAAAATTTAACTATTCCATTTTTCTCGAAATTTTTTTTAGCAATTTAATTTTTTTGGTTGAAAATTTAATTGTTTTGTTACGAATTCATCTATTTTGTTGAAAATTTGTTTTTTCTTGTAGAAAATTGTTTTTTGATTTTATTGATAATTCATTAATTTAGTTTAAAGTCCACTTCTTTATTTAAAACTTCAACTATTGAGGTGCAATTTTTTTTTGATTAATTCTTTCGACTGATAATGTAACTGTTCCATTTTTGCACATTTTTGGATTTAAATTTTTCTTCTCTAATAAAAATTTGTCTTTTTGTGTTAAAAACTCAATATTTTGAATGGAATTATTTTTCTTCATTGAATGAGAAATCTTTCTTGGTTGAAAACTTAACTTCCTTTTTAAAAATTCTTTTTTTGGTTTGAAAATTACTAAGTTCAAAAAATGACTTCTACTAAATAATTTTTTTAAGAACTAGAACAAATCTGCCTCAGCCTGGTGGATGAGGCCACGGTAACGTGACTGCCTAAAGCTTCACTCATGTATAGTGGCGTTCCCGGTTCAAATCCGGGCGGAGGCGTTTTTTTTTCGTCCTTCCTAAAATTATTTATCCGAAGTAATCATTGTAGATTAAATTTTAATTAATTAGAGCTCAAAAATGGGGACGTTACATTTTTGAAATGGCTATAAAATGTTTTGAAAAAAATTTAATTATTTATTTATTTTATAATTTCATAGTGAAATAAATTTTTTATTGTTCTTTTAGATGTTTTGATGAAGACTATTGCATTCATGATTATAAGTATGAATTAGATTATTATATGGAGTCTCACTTTTCTCTTGAGAAAGCGGAGGCATTCAGATCATTAATTATAATAGGCGTTAAGTAATCATAACACCCGCGCTACTATTGTTGCTTCCGGTACATTTCGGACAGTAAATTATTGTAATAAGAAACTGAAACAAAATCTTTGACATTCATAGATTATGACAATAGACTATTACTTTGACTTTCGAATTTAGGTAATTAGCCCCCCCCCCCCTGCCCCATTTTTTCGTTGTACGGAAAAGGAAATTTCCTTTTTTTACATTAACATGGCATTTTAAACGGAAATGAATAAATTTTTCAACATTGATTATTTTTATTCGATGAGTGTCCAGGTTTTATGGATTGAAATACTTATATAAATAAATTCAATTTTATTTTATTTGCAATAATTGGATTTTCTACTGTTGAAAATTCAATTATAAATTTTCTTCCATTTTCAACAGATGAATTCTTGAAAGTTGAAAATTCAATTCTCAGTTTTTTTTATTTTTTAACATTTGAAAATTTGATTGTTTTGAATTGAAGAAAACTAAAAATTCAATGACTGAAAATTAAAGATAAATTTTAAATTAAAGGTGACTTTCAGATTGAATTTTCATTTGTTGAGAATTGAAGGAAATTGCTAATTTAGTGTTCAACAGAAGGTTTAAATGTATTCAAATTTAAATTTGAATAATTTTCAAGAATTAAATATTTAATTTTCTTCAATTTTAAAGTATTGCATTTTCATCTCTTGAAAATTGCTAATTAAACAAAAAATAAAAATGAATAAATAAAAAAATTTTAGTTTATTCAAATATGAAATTATACAATAATATTATTTAAAATTAAAAATTTAAATTATTTTAATTATAATTATGAATTATTGAATATTTTTAAAAATTAAGATTTTTAATTATATTTTAAATTAAATTATTTTATTTATTTGTTGAAAATTCAATTATTTGAAATTCAAAACCTAAGATTAGAAAACATAAAATTTAATTGTTGAAAATTTTATTTTAAACTGTTAAAAAAATTAGAAACTCAATATGAAACTGTCGGACTTAGCAAAATTTCATTTTTCAACTGTAGAAAATTTAACATTGTGTTTTAAACAATTAAATTTTTTGTAATTTGCAATAATTGTATGTTTAGCTGTTGAAAATTTAACATTGTGTTTTGAACAATTAAATTTTTTGTAATTTACAATAATTGGATTTTTAACTGTTGATAATTCAATTATAAATTTTCTTCCGCTTGCAACAGTTCAGTTTTTAACAGTTGAAAATTAAATTTTTAATGTTTGAAAACCTAGTTGTTTTCAATTTAAGAAAACTGAAAGTTTAGTGGTTGAAAATGTAATTCTAAATTGTTGAAAATTGGAGAATATTGATAATTGAATTTTTAAGAAATGAAAATTTAAATCTTGAAAGTTTGAGAAAATTAAATACTTAATTGTTGAAAATTAGAGAAAATTTAATGTTCTACTGTTCAAAATTAAAACAAATTCAACATTGTGTTTTCAACAGTTCAACTTTTTTGTAATTTGCATCAATTGAATTGTTAGCCCTTGAAAATGCAATTATTAATTTTTCTCAATTTCAAAATGTTGCATATTTATCAGTTGGAAATTCAATTTTTGATTCTCTTTAATATTCAGAATTTCAAAATTTAATTGCTTTTAATTGCAGAAAACAAAATATTAAATGGCTCAAAATTGAAGATAAATTAAAAATTGAAGTAAATTGATAATTGAATTTTCATCACAAGAAAATTAAATTATTGGAGATTAAAGAAAAAATTGTAAAATTAAGATTTAACTGGCGGAAATAGGCGAAATTTTAATTTTCAACTGTTGAAAATTGAAGAGAATTAAAAATAAAAGGCGATTTAAAATTTTATCAGTTTAATTTCCTGTAATTTGCAACAATTTTAAACTGTTAAAAATTCAATTCGAATTTCTTTTTAGTTTGCAACAGTTAAATTTTTAATAGTTCAAAATTATATTTTTAATTTTCTGTGATTTTGAACATTGAAAAATTCAGTTGTTTTAAATTAAAGGAAACTGAAGTTTTAGTTGTTGAAAATTGAATTTCAAACTGCTGAAAATTGAAAAAAATTGATAATTGAATTTTTAAGAAATGGAAATTTAAATCTTGCAAATTGAAAAAAATAAAAATTTTATTTTTGAATATTAGAGAAAATTTTATTTCCTACTGTTAAAAATTGAAGAAAACTGATAATCACATTATAAATAATAGAAAATGCAACTGGTTAAAATTAAAAGAATTAAAAATGAAAAAAAATTAAATTACAAATTTTCTTTAATTTTAAAACGTTGGATTCTCAGCAGTTGAAAATTTAATTTTTAGTTTTATTTTATTTTTAACGTGTTAAAATTTAATTGTCTTAAATTAAAGAAAACTGAAAATCTAATCAGTAAAAATTCAAGATAAACTAAAAATTAAAGGTGACTTGAACATTGAATTTTCACCTGCTAAAAATAGAAGGAAGTTAATAATTTAATGTTTGACATATAGAAATTCAATTGTTTGAAATCTAAGAAAACCTCAAATTTAATTGTTAATCATTGAATTTCCAACTGTTAAAAATTGAAGGAAATTGGTAAAAATTGAATTAAACTAATAATTTAATTTTAAACGCAAGAAAATTCAATTATTGAATTGAAAAAAAAATTAAAAACTGTATATAATACTGTCGGAAATTGTCAAAATTCAAATTTTCAAAAGTTAAAAATTAAAGGGAATTGAAAATAAAATAAAATTCAATATTTTGTTTTCAACAGTTTAATTTTGTGTGATTCGCAACAATTTTATTCAAAACTGTTGACAATTCAATTATAAATTTCCTTTAATTTGCAGCAGTTGAATTTTCAACAGTTAAAAATGGAATTTTTAATTTTCTTCAAGTTTCAACATATAAAAATTCAGTTGTTTTAAATGAAAGAAAACTCAAAATTTAGTTGTTGAAATTTTAATTTAAAACTGTTAAAAATTAAAGAAAATTGATCATTGAACTTTCAACAAATGAAATTTCAATTCTTGAAAATTGAAGAAAATTAAAACTTAGTTGTGAAAAATTATTTTAATTTTAATTTATTTGATTAAATTATTTATTAATATTTATAATTGCTTATTTATTATTTTATCTATAAATAATTGTAATTTAATTAAATTTATATTCAAATTTTCTACGATTAAAAATTGAAGAAAATTAATAATTGAATTACTAACAATAGAAAATATAACTATTGGAAATCAAGAGAATTATAAATGAAGCGAAATTTAACATTCTGTTTTCAACAGTTCATTTTTTTTGTAATTTGCAACTATTTAATTTTCAGCTGTTGACTATTCAATTATAAATTTTCTTTGATTTTAAACCGTTGAATTTTTAACACTTGAAAATTAAATTTTCTATTTTCTTCAATTTTCATTGTTTGAATATTTAATTGTTTTAATTAGAAGATAACTGCAAATTTAATTGTTGTTGAAAATTAGATTTGAAACTTTTAGAAAAAAGGAAAATTAAAAATTGAATTTTCAACTGATGAAAATAGAAGAAAATTATTGAATTTCCAACGGATAAAAATTCAGTTATTTCAAATTGAAGAAAACTGAAATTTTAAATCTTGAAAATTGAATTTAAAAATTTTGAAAATTGTGAAAATTAAAAATTGAATTTCCAAGATATAAAAATATAATTTTTGCAGATTTAGGAAAATTGAAAATTAGATATTTAATAGTATAAAAGTAGAGAAAATTTAATTTACAGTTGTTGAAAATTCAAGAAAATTGATCATTAACTTCTTATCAATAGAAAATTCAGGTGTTGAAAATTGAAGATACTTGAAAAGGGGAAAAAATTGTATATTGTGTTTTCAAGATTTAAATTTTCTATAATTTGGAACCATTTAAATTTCAATTAATTAAAATTTAATTGTAAATTTTCATTACTTTGCAAAAGTTTAATTTTTAACAATAGGTAATGACATTTTGAATTTTCGTTTATTGTTAACTGTTAAAAACTCAGTTGTTTTCAATTAAAGATAATTAAAAATTTAATTTTGGCTTAAGATTAAATGTACGACTGCTGGAAATTAGAAGAAAATTGGAAAATTATTTTTCAATAAATGAAAATTTAATTGTTTAAAATTGAAAATAACTGAATATTTAATTGTTGAAAATTAAATTTTCATCATCTAAGAATTGAAAAAATGGAAAATTGAAGAAAATTGAAAATTAAATTTCCAAAAGATAATGATTTAAACCATAAAAATTAAAGAAAATTAATAGCTGCATTTTCAAGAGATGAACATTGAATTAATGAAAATTAAAGAAAATTAAGGAAAATGGATAATGATTAAAAATAAAATAAAATTGAACATTAAGTTTTCTAAAGTTCAATTTTGTCTAATTTGCAACTATTTAATTTCCATTTGTTAAAAATTGAATTGTCAATTTTCTTCAATTTTACACAGTTGAAAATTAAATTTTCATTTTTCTTCCATATTCAACATTTGGCAATTAAATTGTATCAAATTGAAGAAAACTAAAAATGGAATAATTGAAAATCGAAGAAATATGAAAATTAAATTTTCAACTTTTGAAAATAAAAAAAATTGATAGTTGAATTTTCAACATATAAAAATTCATTTGTTAAAAATTATTTTTAAAACTGCTGCAAATTAAAGATAATTTAAAATAAAAGAAAGTTGAACATTGTGTTTTTTTGCAAAAGTTGAATTTCCTTAAATTACCTATTGTTGAACTTAACATAAAAATTAAATTAATAAATATTTTATTACAAAAATTAGCGATTTCAACAAATATTTCGAAATTAATCTTTTAAATAAATGTATAACAAACATGCTTTTAAATTTATGAAAAAATTTTTCTCTAAAATAATTATTATCACAAAGACAATGTAAATTTTTCTTAAATAGTAAATAAGATGCGCAGAAAAGAAAGTAGAGGAATTGGGTGTGTATGAGAAACTATATATAAAGTGTTAGAATTTGATTAATAACGTCAGCGCTCATTATTCACGCTACTAATAAAGGAGCGTTCACACATATTAAACCGCGTGCCTCTGCGCGCAGGCGATCACAAGTTCCAAGTTCCTCTGGACAATTTAACGAGGGAATAGCGTGCCAAGTTTATGATTGAGTTGAGCAGCTACAATCCAATCGCTCTTAATCATTCGAATTCATCTCCTCTGCAAAATCCCCATTACCAACCGTTTCGTTTCGTGATCCTACGAAAACTTCAAACTTTACTTTTAATTTACATCTTCTTGAACTAAAAAACTTTAATTATCATGCTGAACGTAGCATCTTATTTTTTTTTTATTTCTCCTATCATTATCTCTATCTTTTCTTTTACATTTCCCTCTCCCTCCCTCATTTTCATACTCTTTACCTTTCTCTTACTTCCTTCACTATTATGGGAAAGTTGTTCGTATTAGTAGATTCTGCTTAAGATAATCCCATCTCTTACAAACTCAACAGTTTCATTCTTTTCTAATAAAGTAACTTTTCTTTGAATTTTCTTTCTCTCCTTCCCCTTCCTCTGTCTCCTCTTCCATTTTTTTTCTTGGATCAACTTTTTTATCTCCTCTGATTCTCTTTTTTTTATTTACATACATTCCCACTATCTTACACTTCTCTCTTCCTATGTTTACCTCTTCTACAAATGATCATTATTCTTCTTTCATATTTTTCCTATCCTTCCCTGATAAATATTCCTTCCTTACTCCCGTCACCATTCCTCTCATTACTCTGCCTTTTTTATTCTTTATCTTTGCATTTTTACCCTGCGATCTATAAACTTTTGGTAACCTTCCTCTCACCTTTGTTCCATCCCTTTTCATCTATCGACTCCTTTATTATTACTTCCACCTTCCATTGTTCCAAATTTCTCATAAATTTGCTATCGTTTCTTTCCAAGCCTGCTACATTCTAGTAGCATATAAAAAATAAGAACATTTATTTCTCATCTATTTTTGTTTGCTACTGTTTTTTGTTTTCCTCTCCACCATTACCTTCTCTCCTAGGGGACCAGGAGAGAAAGGAAACTTACTTTTTACTAACTCTTCTCTTTCTTTGTTCAAACCCTACTGAATCCCATTTATCCGTATCCCATGCTCAACCCACGTTCTTTTCCCTATCCTTCTTTTCTCTTCCGCTACTTTCCTTAACTTATAATTATTCCTTTCTTTTTCCATCATTTATATTTTATTTATTATTTATATTCATATTTCTCTATTCTATTCGAGTTTTCATATAGGCCCTATTCTTTGACATCACTTCCTCTTCTTTAACATCAAATCCCTCTTATGGTTCCTTTTCTTTAGTTCCACCGATGCGATTTCCTCTGCTTCTTCCCCTTCCTTTCCTACATTTCTGACTCTTTTCTTTACCTTCGGATCTCTCCCTTCAAGCGCTTCCACTCATTTTTTCCGTTTCTTCTCTTCTAATCTCCCTTTATCAATAAATTTGTTCTTCCCTTTCTCTCTTTGCTCTTTATTTCTATGTATTTTTTTAATCCTTTCCTCATTATTCTCAGCCTCCACCTCTCATCTTCCGCTGTGATCTTTCTATCCTTTTTATCCTACTTTTTGACTCTTTTACCTTTTTACCAGGCTTGTTTGGCTGGTGCAGTCTTTGTTCTTAAGTTCGAATTCTTTTTTAAACATTTTTCTGTCTTTTTCTTATTTTCACATCTCTATTTTAAATTCTGCCATTTCCCACCTTATTTATTTTTACATCTCCACTCCCCTATCACCCTGCCTTTTTCATCTCTATTTTCTCTATTATTATTTTGCGTGTTTCTTTTTTATTCAAATTTTTGTCTTAAAACACACCTCTATTTTCAAATTTTTTTTCTTTACATATATCTTTCCCATCCTTTGTTCCGTCCCTACCGTTTTCCGAAATGAAAGAGAAAAACAAAGCGAGAAAGGAATTAAGAAAATGGAGAAAAGAGAATGTAATTAAGAAAAATACAGGAGAAAAAAGAAGTATACGGGAATGTGTGATAAAACAGAGGAGAAAAATAAAAGGTTTAGAGAAGAGGCGAAGAAGGCTAGGATGAAAAAAAAAGGTTTCAATAGTAGTCAATAGTGAAAGAATAAGAAGGGAAAAAATTAAACCAGAATATCAAAAAGGTACAGAAAAAATATTTCATGGAATTAAAGAGACGGATAAAGTAGAAATGAAAGGAGAAAAAGAGGGAAGGGAAAGAGTCAAGGAAGAGAACATAATAAGGGAAGAAATAATAAAGGTTTAAGAAATAATATAACATAAAAAGGTACTTTTTATATATGAGAATAGGAGGTCTGGAAATATAAGGTATAACTAAAGGAATAGGCATGGGCAATTTGCAGTAGAATATGGAAAGAAGAGAGGTGGCGATAGTTATGGAAAGAAGAGGTAGTGGTACTAGTAGTAAAAAAAGGCAATGGCGGAATAGTTAAAGATTTTAGGGAAGTAAAGCTTATGCCAACATTGCATTAGTTATATGTAACTGTGTTAGTGGAGAGGTCAAAGCAAGAAGATTTGGGAAAAAGGGTACAGTCACTTAATCAGCCACGGCTTAAGAAAGGTAGGATAAAAGAGATAGAAAGCTCGAACTGCGAGCTTGGAGGTGGTATGAATGGGAGTGAGAATAAGGAAAAGTTAAGAAAAAATAGAGCGAAAAATAGAGAGAAATGAAATAGAGAGAGAGAGGGAAGAGAAAATATGGTGATGATGTGTTTAAAAAGATAGATGCGAAGGTAGGGATAGAGAAAGTGAGAAGTTTAAGAGAAAGAGAGGGAAGAGGAAAGCAGACGGAACTGGAGAAATGTAATGGTAGAAGATTTATAGGATTGGGGTTAAAATAAAGAAAGAAAAGAGTCAGTAAAATGTGAAAGGGTGGAGGACTATTGGAGCAAGGCACGGTAGACAGAAAAATAAAAAATAATAGTAAACAAAAACAAACGAGAAAGGAAAGAAGGAATATATGGAGGATATTCTACTGAAATGTAGCAGTTTTAGAAAAAAAGTATGAGAAATTATTGAAAATTTGGTGAAATTGGAGGTTCTAGTTATGATATAAGCTAGATAACAAGGGATGGGATAGAGTAAGGGAAAAGTTACCGGGAGGTTACAAATGGGCAATTAAAAATGTAAAGAGGATGCATAAAAAATGTAGAGCAAGAGGTTAGATAGCGATGAAACTAAGGTAGGAATGGATAAAAGAAAAAAATTAGAAAGCATAGGAAACAGATGAAAGAAACAGAAAAAGGATTCTTAGTAGAAGAGGTAAAAATGGGAGGAGCTTGGTAAAAGATAGTGATTATGTATGTAAACGGAGATAAGGAGGATAAGGAAATAAGGAAGGAATTATGCTTATAATAGAAAGAGACTTTAATCAGAGAACAAGAGCTGAGGTAGGAAGTTTGGAAGAGAAGAAGAGAGATAGAGAATAAAAAAAACAAGATGCTGAATGGGGAGAGGAAGAAATTTTTGCAGAGTTTGGAGATGAAATAGTTTATCTTAAACGGAAATATATAAAGAGTTAAGAAAGTGGAATAATGCTCATAAAGAGAAAAGAAAGCAGCAATTGATCATGTGATAGTGGAGGATGGGATGAGAAAGGTCAACAAACTAGAGATTTATTACTGAGATTCAAATCACTTTCTCATAAGAGGTTTAGATACGCAGTCAATAGAGAAAAAGAGAGACAAAATAAAGGCAAGAAATATAAACCAGGATATTAAAATGGTAGAGTGGAAAAATATATGTTGTGCATTGTCTGGGATGGGTAGAGAAGAAAGTTAGGAAAGATGTAAAAGATGTAAAAGAAGGAAAGAGGAAAGGAAAAGTGTCAAGTAAGAGATAATAATAAGGGTAGAAATAATAAAGGTGTAAGGAATAATAAAAAATCACCTGATATAGATGAGATTTTAAATAAAATCGAGAGATATTGGAAAAAGAACTAAATTAATAGGCATAGATAATGTGCAATAGGGTATGGAGAAAAGAGGGTTATATCAGGATGGAGCGAAAGGGAAAGTATTGAGATGCTACGAGAGGGTTGTATAAGGTGGGTGCTAATAGACTGAAGGTCGTCTAGATATATGGTGAGAGAAGAAGCGCTAAGATGTTAATTAAGTTTTATAGGAGGAAAGAGGGCATGGAAGTTTAAAGGAAGCCAAGTCAAGGAACGAGCGAGTTAGCGAAAAAATGTTCGAAGGAGGTAGAAGAAAGAAAAGGGAGGAAGATAGAATTAATAAGATAGAAAAGGAAAGAATGGAGTTTCTCAGGAATAGATATATACAAGGTGGGACTGGAGTATATGAAGATTTAGATAACAGAGAGAAGAAAAGACAATTGATAGGAAGATGGAAGATGATTAAGGGCCAGAATATAATAAGTGGTATAAGATGATAAAAAAGAAAGATGTGTCAAAAAATTAAGAAAAGGGATGGAGAGAGAAGATCAACAAGAATGAGAAGGGAAAACATAGAATGTATGGAAAGGATGTAGAAGAGAAATTGAAAAAAGCAGATAAATGTGGTAAAGGTTTTAGAAGAGGACGGACAGGTTGTGAAGCGTATGGAGGAATTGAGGCAAGCTAGAGGAATGAATGAGAAAGAAATAATGTACAAAACGGAGGTCATGTAAACCCTAAGGGGACACATTATGAATAAAGTGCAGCTAAAAATAAGAGCTTTTGTTTCGGGAATATAGAGCTTTTTGCTCTGGTTTTTTCTTGAAAAATGAGGTAAAAATGGTATTTTTGAAACGGTTTTAAGCGATCGCGGTGTAAGTGCAGGCGAAAATGGTAAAGAAAAAAGGGAGATAGCGCGGGAATAAAAGAAAGGAGGAATAAAAGGGGAAGCAGTTAAATCCGTTGCATGTGTGCCCGAGAGGATCTACTCGCCCTACCCTTTGTTTCTGCGTTAGCTAAGCTTTTGTTTCGGTTATACGACCGAGGATACCGCGACCGCTCTAATAAAACGAAAAACGGCCCCGGCCACTTTACAATGCCTTGCATTTGCATAATTTCGCGTAATCTCCGCCATTTTGGTTCTCGCGATTCGTTGCCCCTCACCCTCTCCACCCCCAATGCATCCCCTTCTTTTGGTTTGTACTCACGCTTCTTGCGGATTTAATTTACGACCAACCGCTTTCTACTGCGCGATGCTCTTTTTCTGCATCTTGCACGGACTTTGAATTTAATACACACACAAAATTTAATATAAAAAAATTTTTTCAGCCTGCTTATATTTAACGGAATGCAGTTGACACCACTACTGATACTATTTAACACTTTTTTTTAACGATTTCAGTATTTTGATACAATTTTGAAAAATTGCCGCTAATAACACTTTTTCTTAATTTTCTCTTTACAAATATTTTCGAACTTTGCTGATTTAATGAAATAATATGTTCACCATCTCATGTGCAGAAATATACACCCACACTTCATATGAGGGTGTCCAGCGACGCACAGTAGAAAAAAATGACTTTTTTGGTTCAAAATAACGTACAGCCCATAAATATTAACCGATTTAGACAAGAAAAAAAAAACATTTGATAAAAATTTTTAAAAAAGTTTTTGAGATTGATTTTTATATCAGGCTTCCAATTTTTTTATAAATAATCAAATATGACGAAAAAATGGTCATTGTTTCTATTTGATGTTTCCGGTGCTCGTCAATAACAGGAAAATTATTGAAATCGCTAAAATTTCATAGAGTAACATTATTTCAAGATATTTCAATATTATGTTATCACAATAAAAAATTTCCATAATTAAATTATTTGTTGAAAGTATGTCTTTTACAATTTTTTATGATTTTTGGCTTTTTAAAGTTAATTTGAAATAAATTTGAATAAAAACAATATAATAACAGGAAAATTTCCTCTTGAGAATATTATTATTATTTTAGTTAAATTTATTATTTGTTAATTAATCTTATGTTTTTGTTGACAAATTTAATAAACAAATGCATTATTCGGGCCTTTTTTAGTAGGAAAATTTGTTTTTTTTTTAATGACAGTCCTTTCATTTTCAAACTTCATGTCAATTTCAGCAACATTTATAAATACTTAATAAACTTTATGATTTTTAAAAACAAATTTCATAAACAAATGCATTAATCGGAGATTTTTTTAACAGAAAAATTCGCTTTTTTTAATGCCAGTCTTTTCAGTTGGGAACTTTATGACAATTTTAGCAACATTCAAAATTAGTTAATAAATTTTATGATTTTCAAAACAAATTTTATAAACAAATGCATTAATCCTTTATTTTTCGACACAAAAATTCGTTTTTTCTATGTTAATTTTCTTAATTAGGAAATTTATCATAAGTTCAGTTAAATTCATAATTTGTTAATTAATCTTATGTTTTTGTTGACAAATTTGATAAACAAATGCATTATTCGGGCCTTTTTTGGTAGAAAAATTCGTTTTTTTAATAACAGTTCTTTCATTTTTGAACTTCATGGCAATTTCAGCAACATTTATAAATAGTTGATAAACTTCATGATTCTTAAAAACAAGTTTCTTAAACAAATGCATTACTCGGGAATTTTTTTACAGAAAAATTCGCTCTTTCAATGCCAGTCCTTTCAGTTGGGAACTTTATGACAATTTCAGCAACATTTAAAATTAGTTAAAAAATTTTATGATTTTTAAAACAAATTTTATAAACAAACGCATTAATTCTTTATTTGTCGTCAAATAAATTCTTTTTTTTAATGCCAGTCCTTTAAGTTGGGAATTATATGACAATTTTAGCAACATTCATAATTAGTTATTGGATTTTACGATTTTTAAAACAAATCTTATAAACAAATGCATTAATCAGGCATTTGTCGACAGAAAAATTCGTTTTTCTCGATGTCAACTTTTTTAATTAGGAACTTTATTATAATTTTAGTTTAATTCATAATTTGTGAATTAATCATATGTTTTTGTTGACAAATTTAATAAACAATTGCATTATTCGGGCTTTTTTTGTTAAAAAAATTCGTTTTTTTTTTTAATTGCATGGCAATGTCAGCAGCATTTATAAATAGTTGATAAACTTCATGATTTTTAAAAACAAATTTTTTTTAAACAAATGCATTAATCGGGAATTTTTTTTACAGAAAAATTCGCTTTTTTCAATACCAGTCTTTTCAGTCAAGAACTTCATGTCGATTTTAGCAACAGTCAAATTAGTTAATAAATTTTATGATTTTTAAAACAAATTTTATAAACAAATGCGTTAATCCTTCATTTGTCTACAGAAAAATTCGTTTTTTTCGATGTGAATTTTTTTTAATTAGGAACTTCATTATAATTTTAGTTAAATTAATAATTTTTCAATTGATCTCATGTTTTCTTGACAAATTCAATAAACAAATGCATTATTCGGGCCTTTTTTGGTAGAAAAATTCGTTTTTTTTTAAATGTCAGTCTTTTTATTTTCGAACTTCATGGCAATTTCAGCAAAATTTATATTTAGTTGATGAATTTCATAATTTTTTTAAACAAATTTAATTCAAAAATGCATTAATCAGGCATTTTTCGACAGAAAAATTAGTTTTTTTTTATGTCACTATTTTAATTGGGAACTTTATGATAATTTTAGCAAAATTCATAATTGTTTGACGAATTAAAAGTTTTTTTAATTAAGTAAGGAAATGCATTATTCGGTCATCTTTTACAGGAAAATTGTTTTTAAAAAATATCAAATTTGTCAACTAATTATGAATTTTGCTAAAGTTATCATGAAGTTCCTAATTAAGAAAGTTGTCATAAGAGAAAACAAATTTTCCTGTCGACAAATGCCTGAATAATGCATTTGTTTATTAACTTTGCTTACAAAAATTATAACATTAATTGACAAATTATGAATTTAACTCAAATTATCATAGAGTTCCTAATTAGAAAAATTGCCATAGAAAAAAAAATTTCTTTCTTTCGACAAATGCCTGCTTAATGCATTTGTTTATTAAATTTTTCGAAAAATCATAAAATTTATTAACTTATCATGCATTTTTTTGAAATTTTCATGAAGTTCCTAACAAAAGGAACTGAAATTTAAAAAAAAAAAATTTTTCTGTCAAAAAATGATCAAATAATGCATTTGTTTACTAAATTTGTTTTAAAAAATCATTCAAATAATTGAAAAGTTATGAATTTTGCTAAAATTATCATAAATTTTTTAATTAAAAAAATGTACATGGAAACTAACGATTTTTCTGTAGAAAAATGCCTGAATAATGCATTTTTTAATTGAATTTGCTTATAACATTAACAATAATGAGCACCGGGAACATTAAATAGAAAAAATATCCATTTTTTTCGTCATATTTGTTTACTTATAAAAAAATTAAGGGCCTAATTTAAAAATCAGGCACGAAAAATTTTTCAAAAATCTTATCTAATATTTTTTTAGATTTTTTTGGCCAATCAGTTGATATTTACGGGATGTGCGTTATTTTAAACCAGAAATTTGTGTGATCAGATTGTTTTATTAGTTTAAAACTTCGTTATTTAAAAACAAAAATGATTTTTTTTTAATTTTCCTGAGTGCTATTTTCTTAAGGACACTTAGATTGATTTTTAAAAAAATTTCACAAATATTTAAAAGATTTCATAACAATTTTATAAATATTTGAAAAGAATAAAAGAATTTCGAAAAATTGCTAAATGGTACACTACACTAGATTTCAAAGATTTAAAGATTTTACATGATTCCAAGTTTTGTGAGAAGATTTCAAAAAGTTCCACAAAGATTTTAACTATTTTAATTAGTTCAAACGAATACAAAACATTTTTAGAAACATTTCACGAATATTTCAAAAATGTACAGATTTCAGAAGATTAAAAAAATTTTCACGAAGATTTCAAGGATTTTATCAATTTTATGAAATTTTTAGAAAACACAAAAAGATTATTTAAAAGATTTTAAGTACTTTGAAAAATTTCAACAAATTCACAAAGCTTTTAAAGATGTTAAGAATTTTAAAGATTTTAAAAAATTTCATAAAGTTTCTCAAAGATTTTAAACATTTAAGAGATTTCAGTAAATTCCTAAAAATTTGAAAAGATTTTAAGAGATTTCGAGAGATTTGAAAGATTTTACAAAGATTTTCAGAATTTTCAAAAATTTTTAAGATTTCAAAGATTTTAAAGATTTCAAAGACTTAACAAAAATCTTTAAATTCCGAAAGATTACTAAAAATTTTTACCAAGGTTTTAAATACTTTCTAAAGATTTCAACGAATTTACAAAAATTTAAAAAAAAATTTTCGAATATTTAAAGGATTGGGAAGATTTCAAGTATTTCAAAGATTTGAAAAAAAATTTTAATTTTGCTCAAAGATTTTAAATACTTTAAGAGATTTCGAGGAATTCCCGAAAATTTCAAAGGATTTAAAAGGCTTAAAAATTTTTTTCATATTTCGCAAAGATTTTCATACTTTCAAAGATTTCAACAAATTTCCGAAGATTTTAAATTTATTTAGAGATTTTGAAAGGTTTTAAATATTTTACAAAGATTTAAAAGATTTCAAAAATTTTGAAGATTTTAAGGATTTCATAAATTTTACCAAATCTGTAAAAGACACAAAAAGATTTTTCGAAAAATTTCAAGTACTTTAAAAAATTTTAACAAATTCACAAAGCTTTCAAAGATTTCAAAAATTTTGAAAAATTTTAAAAAGTTTCTTAAAGATTTTAAACATTTGAAGAGATTTTAGTGAATTCCTAAACATTTGAAAAAATTTCAGAGATTTCGAGAGATTTAAAAGATTTCACAAAAATGTTAGAATTTTCAAAAATTTCAAAGATTTCAAAGATTTCGAAGATTTCAAAGATTTCAAAAACTTAACAAAAATCTTTAAATTCTGAAAGATTGCTAAAATTTTTTACCAAGGTTTTAAATACTTTCTAAAGATTTCAACAAATTTACAAAAATTAAAAAAAATTTTACAAAGATTTTAAGGATTGGAAACATTTCAAGTATTTCAAAGATTTGAAAAGAAATTAAAAATTTTGCTCAAAGATTTTAAATACTTTAAGAGATTTCGAGGAATTCCTAAAAATTTCAAAGGACTTGGAAGGCTTCAAAATTTTTTTAATATTTCGCAAAGATTTTAATACTTTAGAAGATTTCAACGAATTTCCGAAGATTTCAAATTTTTTACAGATTTTGAAAGGTTTTAAATATTTTACAAAGATTTAAAAGGCTTCAAAAATTTTAAAGATTTTAAGGATTTCAAAGACTTTGCGAAAATTTTAAAAGATTCCAAAAGATTGCTAAAAAATTTCAGAAAGATTTTTAATACTTTTTAAAGATTTTATCGAATCTAAAAAGATTTAAAAAGATTTCACAAAGAATTTAAAGATTTCACAAGGATTTCAAAAATTTCAAGAATTGTAAAGATTTCAAAGATTTCACAAAAAATGTAATAAAGTCCAAAAGTTTGCCAAAAAATTTCATGAAGATTTCAAATACTTCAAAAGATTTCGCGAATTCACAAAGATTTTAAAAGATTTTTAAGCTTTCACAAGGATTAAAAAAATTTCAAGATTTTAAAGATTTTACAAAAATTGTAAAAGATTCTGAAAGATTGCTAAAAAATTCCACAAAGATTTCAAATACTTCTAAGATTTCAAAGAAATTCACAAAGATTTCACAAAGATTTCAAAAATTTCAAGGATTTCAAAGATTTAAGAAAATTTCAAAAGTTTTCTCAAAGACTTCAAACACTCGAAGAGATTTCAAAAGGTTGTAAAGATTTGAAAAGATTATAAAAATTTTACAAAGATTTCAAAAATTTCCAAGAATTTCAAAGATTTTACAAAAACTGTTATAGATTCCAAAAGGCTGCTAAAAAATGTCACAAAGATTTTAAACGATTTGAAAGATTTCACAAATACTTTTTTTATATTGTACATTTTTGTTTCATGTGAATTAATAAAACACAATAGAAAAATCCATCCATTTTTGAAAATTGAAATTTTTTTATGTTAAAAAAGTCTACTTTTATATTTCTGTTAGCGAATTGATTATTTTTATTTAAAAAATGTGTTACTTTGTTGAGAATTTTATTATATGGTTGAAAATTAAAATATTTTGTTGCGGATTCATCCATTTTGATTGAAAGTTAATTGTTTTTAATGAAAAAGTTTACTATCATATTTGTGGTTCAGAATTTATCTCTCTTGATAAAAAATGATACAATTTGGCTAAAAATTTAATTATCTTATTAAAAATTAAACTGTTCTCTTTTTATATAGAAAATTCATTCTTCTGAATTGAAAATTCATTTTTTTTGTAGAAAGTTAATTTTTATTTTGCATAAAACTTCTATTATATTTTTGTCTCAAAACTTATTTTTATAACTCTATTCTTTGGTTGCAAATTAATTTTTTTTTAATTCAACCATTTTCGTGAAAACTCTTTTTCTTTGGTCGAAAATTCTACTGGTTTCTTGAATACTGGTATTTTTGGATCGAAATTTTTTTTTGGGAGAAAAGTCGATCATCAGTTTGTTGAAAATTTAATTGCTTTGTATACAATTGGTATTTTTGCATAAAAAATTCGTTTTATTTTTAATTCGTTTTTTTGTACTAAAAATTTGTTTTTTTTTCAATTAAAAAATTCGTTCTTTTGGATTGGAAATTAATTTTTTGGTAGGAAAGTTGAAAATCGCCAATTATATAATTCATCAGATGAATCAATTTTTAACAAAATTGTGAAATTTTGAAGACAAAAAGAAGAATTATTTACGAAAAAGTAATATTTTTAAATGGAAAATATGATTTTTTAACAAAAAAATTATTCTTCTATGAAATAGCTACATTTTTATCAAAATAATTTAATCTTCAACTAAATGGTTTTGTTTTTTACTAAATTGTTGAATTTTGACGCCAAAAGACGAATTCTCAACGAAGAAGTGTATCTTCAACGAAAAAAATTTTTTCAAGTAGTTTAAATTTAATCTTAGTAGTTAATTTCTTAACCAAAAAAGAAGCAATTTCTAACAAAACATGTGATAGATAACATTTTAATAAAAAAAAAGATTAATTTTTAAACAGACAGTGGCATTTACTCCTAATGGTTAATTTTTAACTGAAAAAGATCAATTTTCAATTAAAAATATCAATTTGCAGCCAAAAATGTATGACTTACATTTTTATTTTTAAAAATTTATTATCAAACACGGCAAGACAAAATTTTTAACAGAATAGTTAACTTTTTAACCAAAGATAATTTTAAACTAAAATAATCAATCTTTACTAAAAAAATGTATTTTCGACAAAAGGGTTCAAAATTCACCCCGAAAGATGATTTTTCAACCAAGAAAATTAATTTTCTAGAAATGGGCAAGCTAGATTTAGACCAAAGATATCAATCCTAAAAAACAAAAATTAATTTTCAACAAAGAAGTTAGAAATTTGCCAAAGTAGTTGAATTTTTGACCAAAAAAGATTATTTTTTAACAATATAATTCCACTTTGAACAGAATAATTAAATTTATAACCAAGTAGTAGAATTTTTGACCAATCGAGATAAATTCCGAACCAAATATTAAAACAAAAATAAATTTTAATTTTAATTAAAATTTGAAAATTAAGTTCTGTATTTGGGATCTAAAGTCGAACAAAAAATAAACTGGGAAATTGAGTCTCCTATAAAATTTTAGATGATCTGCGTTCAAAGTATTGGACTCTTCAGAAGAGTTACAAAATTTCATAAGAAAATTATGAACATAAGGCAGCTACTGTTGATGTTGATAGAAATTAAATATTTGATGACAATTTAAAGGAATGACAACACTCTATTTGGAAAAATAATTAACCGATTGTATAGAATTCCTAAAAATAAAAAAATGAAGAATTCAACGACCAAATTTGAACATCCAGCCTAAAATATTTCTAATGTAATTAAGAAGAAAAAAAAGAAAGGAAAAGAATAAGAAAGAGGAAAGAAAAATGAGAAAGGCAAACAAACAAAACTTTTTCCTTTGGTTTTTTTTCTTTCTTTCATTTATATTTCTTTCGTCTTTTTTAATTTTTATTGGTATATAAATACAATAAAAGAACATATATAGTTAAAAACAAACGTTTCGATGCTCATACAGCACCCTCATCAGGGTAAGAAATATTTTAAGAAGTAGGAAGAGTGTCGAAGAAACGGTACTCTCTTTTCGAAACCCGAGATCCAAGTGATGGTCAAAAGGCAAATCCCGTACTGAGGCAAGGAACATTTAAGCAGGTAGGAAGAGTAATGAAACAAGGGTCGTCATTTTTTCATACCTGAAATCCAAGTGATGGTCAAAGGTTCATCCGTTACAGTCAAACAGAAATATACGCTAGAAAGAATCTAGATGTAAGGAGAAGCCAAAGAAAATCAAAATTCATGAAACCATTGTTGAATATAATTAAGCGTACTAACATAACTTTTGTTAAATTTATCCAAATCAGTTTTTAAATTAATAGATGACTCCTTTTGTTTTCCAATATAAAGCATTTCCATAATGCTCTCTTTTTCTTATTGAAACACCACGTTTTTCAAAATTATCTAAAGGATCTTTATCAAAGATTATTATTGAATCAATTTTAAATAGAATAAGGTAAATGGTATCAATCTAAAACTTCTTTAACATGAATTTATAGCGTATATTTCTGTTTGATTGTAATGGATTAACCTTTGACCATCACTTGGATTTCAGGTATAAAGAAAAGACGAGCCTTGTTTCGTCACTCTTTCTACCTACTTAAATACTTTTCGCTTCGATCTCAGGTATGAGAAAATGACGATTTTTTTATCGTCACTCTTCCTACCAGCTTGAATTTTTCTGGCCTCAATACGGAATTTGCCATTTGACCATCACTTGGATCTCGGGTTCCGACGAGAGAGTACCGTTTCTTCGACACTTCCTACTTATTGAAATTTTTCTTGCCTTGATAAGGATTCTGTATGAGCATCGAGACGTTGGTTTCTAACTATATATGGTCTTTTATTGTATTTGTATAGTAATAAAAATAAAAAAAACGAAAGAAATATAAAAAAAAATAGAAGGAAGGGGATTTGGTTGGTTTTATTTCTCAATTTTTACTTCCTTTTTTTTTTTAAATTTTTTCTTCTTTCTTTTTCTTTTCTGTTTTCAATTACAATAGGAAGATTTCAGGTTGCTTGTCAAAAATAATTGCAGGAAATTCCCCTAAATCCAAGCCTTTTCTTTTCTTTTGACTATTTAATTTTTTTTATTAATTCTTGGATTTGTTTTTCTATTTTGAGTGAAATCATTGTACCTTTCCTTTATTGGATTATTATTATTATTGATCTACTGAACTAGGTTGATATTTTTTTTCATTTTTTTTTTCAAATTGTTTATCCCTAAAAATGATTTGGACCATTTGCCATATTATTTAGCATAACAATATCACGGTCACAGGATGTTTTCGATTATTTTTTATTTGCATTTTTTCTCGCATTTCCCGTTGTCTAAAATTAAGGCTTTTGGGGCTTAAGGTCTTTCGTAGAAGCTTTTAAAAGGTGACAAAGTCCCCTCAACGAGCGACTTGTCCTTCGGAGGTGGTCTTGAAGTTACAATTAATTAATCGACTCCCGAGCCCCCGTAATTCACGCGGCAAGTCAAACTCAATTAATTACCTCGCCGTGTCAGGGAAGGGAGTGAAGGTGACCCTCGAGAGGTTCCACCAGTGAATTTAACTTTCGTCACTCTTAATACCGATATACCATTCATCAATTCTCTTCGCAATTACAAATTATTTCCATTAGAAACATTAACAAAAAAAAAGTTTTTTAACTCTTAGATGTTGAAAGATCAGTTAGGCTATTATAGGCTCATAGGCGATATAAATTTGATCAAATTTTTTTCATTTATTTTAGAAAGTTTTAATAATTATAGAGCTTTCTACTCATAACTTTTCCTATTAAGACCCTAAAAGGTATTCAAGTCTTCCGAGTAATATTCTATTAGCAATAAATGAGCGCGCGTTCACCTCTCTTAATTTTTATTTCGTGATATTAAAAACATAAACAATTTGAAAATATTCATTAACACATTTTTTAATTTAACTTAATTTTTGAAGTTTTTAGTAGAAAACCCTTTTCAATTTTTTTAAAAGCCACCTTTGACAAAGACATAAAATATTAAATTTTTAGTGGGTTTCATTTAGAATTATTTCAAGTTAGAAAAGTTTAATTTTTAATTTTTCTCTCGATTTATGGAAGAAACTTTCTTATTTCAAAGTTTTTATTGATTTGTAACGAAGAAAATTTTGCTTTTAATTTATTTTCTGTGGGACAGATTCTTTATTTTCAACATTTTTCTTAGCATGGAAAAAATGAATTTTTCATTTTTAATCTTTTTCTAAATCGAAAGTGGAAAGCTTTTTATTTTTTACGTCCTTATTCAATTGGAAGAAAAAAAATTATCGTTATTGAATTTATTTCTAAATTAAAAAAGGGAAATTTTATATTTGATCACATTTTATAAGAACATGATGTCTTGTGATGAAATAATGTTTTATAAAAACATTTTTGTTTATAAAAATATGATGTCTTTATATTTTAAGTTCAAAATAAAGTCGAGTTTCGCATGAAAAATTTTTTATGCAAAATACATGAAAAAGATTCACAATCATAAAAATAGACTTTCAAAGACTACTTTACTTTTCGGCTCATTAGAGACAAATGAAATAAACAAAATGAAAAAAGATAAGAACATCATTATTTATGAAAGAATATGCTGTTCAATGTGAACATGTTTTATGATAAAATGTTGCGTATAAAATATTATGTTTTATAAGAACATGATGATTTATAAAAACGTGATGTTTTATCACGAGAATATGTTTTGTCATGAAAATATATTATGTTTAACAAAAATATGATGCTTTATTTGAACAAAATATTTTATTAAAACATAAAAATTGATGAAAAGATAAGGTTTTATGATATCATGATTTATGAAAACAGATAATGTTCATTTAAAATATGATGTTTTATAATAACACGATGTTTAATGAAAACATGATGTTTTATTATAGCAAAATGTTTTATGAGAAGATGATGATTTATGCCAACATATTATGTTTGATAAAAACATAATGTTTTATGATATCATTAATTATAAAAACATATTATGTTTATTGAAATTATGCTACTTTTTGATGGCACAATGATTTATGAAGACATAAGATGTTTTATGATAACATAATGATCTATGAAAACATATGATATTGTGTGATAACATTATGTGTTATAAAAACATAATGTATTATAATAACATGTTTTATAAGATTATGATGATTTATGAAAACCTATTACGTTCATTGAAAAAAGGAGGTGTTTTAATATCAGGATTTATAAAAACATTATTTTCATTGAAAATATGATGTTTTATGATATCATAATGATTTATCAAAACCTATGATGTTTTCTGATAACATTATGTTTAAAAAATACATGATGTTTTCTCATAACAAAAAGTTTTATAAGAAGATTATGATTCATGAAAACATATTATTTTTAATAAGAATATAATGTATTATGATAACTAGATGTTTTATGAGAACATGAAGATTTATGAAAACATTATGTTTAATAAAAACATGATATTTTATAATAAAATAATAATTTATAAAACATATGTTGTCTAATTATAAAATGGTGTTTTATAAACGCATGATAATTCATGAAAAAATATGATGTTCTGTGATAACGTGAAGTTTCAGGATAATATAATGATTTACGGAAACATATAATGTTTTATGATAACAAGATGTTTCGTAAAAACGAGATGCTTTATAATAACATGATGTTCTTTGAACGCATGATGATTTATGAAAAAATATTATGTTTTGTGGTAAGATGATATTTTATAAGTATATAATGTTGTGTTAAATCATTTTCCTTTGCGATAACAAGATGTTTTATAATAATGTGATGTTTTACGAAAACATTATGTTTTATGATAAAAAGCTGTTTTGTGAAAATATGATGGTTTATTATAACGTGATATTTTGTAAAAACATATGTTCAATGAAAACATAATGTTCCATGATAATATGATGTTTTATACAAATATAATGGTTTATGAGAACATGATTTTTTGTGGAAAATATGTTTAATGAAAACATGATGTGCTATGATAAGATGATGTTTTATGAGTATATAATGTTTGATGATAAGATGATGTTTTATAAAGAAATGATGTTTTATGAAAACGTGATGGTTTATAAAAACGTTATGTTTTATTATGACATTATAATTTATAATAACATTTTGATTTATGAAAACATGATAGCTTGTGAAAACATTATATCTGATGAAATTATGATATTTGATGAAAACCTGATATATTATGAGAATGTGATATTTTATGAAAAAATGATGGCTTATAAAAACATTATGTTATGTATAAATGTGATATTACATGAGAACATGATGGTTTATAAGATCGTGATGTTTTGTGAAAACATATGTTTAATGAAAACATGATGTGCTGTGATAAGATGATGTTTTATGAGAACATGATGTTTAATGAGAACATCATGGTTTACAAGAACCTGATTAATTATGAAAACATATCATATTCAATGTAAACATGATGCTTTATGATAAAGTGATGCATTATAAAAACATTACGTTTTATGAGAACATGATGATTTATAAAAATATAAAATTTTAAATGAAAACATGATCTTTTATTACAAGAAGATATTTGGTCATAAAAACATATTATATTTATTCAAAATATAATGTTTTATGGTAACAAGATAATTAATAAAAACATGATTTTTTATTGCAGCGAAATTTTGTATAAGGACCTGATGATTCGTAAAATCATATTATGTTTCATAAAAACATGATTTTATATATCATGAATTATGAAAACATATTATGTTTATTGAAAATATGCTGCCTTATGATAACCTAATTATTTATGAAGACATATGATGTCTTATGAAAACGTGTCCAATAAAAGTATAATGTTGTATTATAACAAAATGTTGTATTATAAAAAAATGTTTAGAGATCATAATTATTTATGGAAACATATTATATTTATTAAAATTTGAGGTTTTATGATTTAATGATCTGAAAAAACATTATTTTTATTGAAAATGTAATGTTTTATGAAAACATAATAATTTATTAAAACATATGATGTTTTATGATTACACGATGTTCAATAAAAACATGATGTTTTATTATAACAAAACATTTTAGGAGAACATGATGATTTATGAAAACATTTTATTTTTAATAAAAACGTGATATAAAATAATAACTGGATGTTTTATGATAAAAAGCTGTTTCATAAAAACATGATGGTTTATAAGAACGTGATATTTTGTAAAAACATATATTTAACCCCTTTACAGTCAGACACAAAAGAACATTTCGTGCCTACAATTTTTTTGACAGAAAATACTTTAGAATCACGTGATATTTGCAGTTTTAATGTTTTTGGGATAGTCAAATCTAAATCTGATGTTGTTTTTTCAAAATTCAAAATGGCAGATCCAATATGGCGGACATAAAATAGAAAACATGCTTAGATCTGGATATAATTAGTGGTAGTTAGGTTTTTGGGGTCGCTACATTCAAATCTGATGTTAAATTTTTTTAAATTAAATATATCGGATCCAATATGGTGGCCATGAATTATGGAAAATGTCCGAAATATTTCCGGATGTTGATAAACTTGGTGATACCTAGATTTGTAAGGTCGCTGATTAGGAATCTAATGCTTTATTTAAACAATTCAAAATCGTGGATCCAATATGGCCAAACAAAATTGGCAAAAATGTTTAGAACTTGATAGGATTGTTCAAATTTACGTTTTCAAGGTCTTTGAAATGAAATCTAATGCTGGATTAAACGAATTCAATATGGCGGACATGAATTATTAAAAAATTTCGGATCTTAATAAAATTGATGATACGACCTCCGGTATTGGATCCGCGATGTTGAACTGCGAAAATCCACCACTAGATTTCTAATAAACAATCCCAGAAACCTAATTATCATACATTTGATTAAGATCTGAACATTTCTAATAATTATTATTTGCCCGCCATATTGAATCCACCATTCTCAATTCTGAAATTCAAGATGATATTTAAAATCAACAACCCCAAGCGCCTGTGTATCATCAGTTTCATCAAGGTCCGGTGATTTTTAATCATTAATGTCCGCCATATTGGATCCGCTATTTTGAATTTTGAAAATTCAACATTAAATTCGAAATCAGCGACCCCAAAACGTAATTATAATCAATTTTATCAAATTCCAACATTTTTGAATAATGTATGTCTGTCATATTGGACCGCCATTTTAAATTTTGAAAATCTAACCTTAGGTTTAAATTTAGCAACCCCAAAAACCCTAATATACTCAAGCAATATCAAATCGAATCAAGTTAAATCATTCTATTTTGGGTTGCACAGATATGTGTCATGATGCAAAAGTGGCACGAATTTTTGTTGCCCATGTATGTGTCACTGACAGTGAAGGGGTTAATGAAAACATGATGTTTCATGATAAGATGTTGTTTTATGAGAATATGATGCTTCACGAAAGCATATTATGTTTGATGAAAAAATTATGTTTTATGATAAGCTGTTTTATGAAAACATGATGGTTCATTAGAACGTGATATTTTGTGAAAACATATGTTTAATGAAAACATGATGTTCTATGATAAGATAGTGTTTTATGGAAATATAATGTTTTATAAGAATATGGTGTTTTGTGAAAACATATGTTTAATGAAAACATGATGCGCTGTGATAAAATAATGTTTTATGAGAACATGATGTTTTATGATGAGATGATGTTTTATAAAAAATATGATGCTTTGTGAAAACGTGATGGTTCACGAAAACATGATGTTTTATCAAAACATTGTGATTTATGAGAACCTACTGGTTTGTGAAAACATGAAATTTGATCAAAGTATGATGTATAATGAAAACATGATGTTTTATTAGAATGTGATATTTTATGAGAACATGATGGTTTATGAGAACTTCATGTTTTGTGAGAATGTAATATTTCATGAGAATATGATGGATTATAAGAGCGTGATGTTGTGTGATAAGATATGTTTAATAAAAATATTAGATTTTATGCTAAAGTGGTGTTTTATGAGAATATAATGTCTAATGAAAACATAATCTGCTATGATAAAATTATGTTTTAGGAATAGATGATATTTTATAAAAAGGTGATGTTTTATAAAAACGTGATGGCTTATGAAAACATGATATTCAATAAAAACGTAATTAACACCTTCACTTAATATTTAAAAATTGCATTACACTATATGGCTACTATTTATCATAATTATGTTTTTCTCAATTTAGTATTTTTATTTTTGACGCTATTTTAATTTTTTTTTAAATTCGTTGTCTGCGAATATGAAAATATAGCATTCTGAAGATGCGCGAATTTAAACTTCAAGAAAATCTTTTTTAGCGTAATCATTTCAGGATATTCTTTTTCGTATTGCAATGAAAAATGATAAAATCGGTTAAGCTTATCTATATAATTAGGTATATAAACAAAAGTCTATTACCAAGATTAATAAGACAGCAATTAGAAAGAAGCGATAATGACTAGTTTGAGAAATCCCATACACAATATCTATTCATAGATTTCTTTTTTGCTCTTTTGGCATAATTAATGAAGACGAAGGACATTTGGTTGATGCAAGGAAGATGAAGAAAATGGGATGCAACTTTAATCGCTGGGGTTGATACAAAAGAGTAAAAGACCGCCATGAGAGCTGAAAGCCAAAGATGAAAATTAGAACATGGAGGCGTAACTCGTTTCCCACAGTTGTTAAAAAGAGCTGCAGCTTCAGCTCCTTCCGCTAATGAACACTTTGATGATCGCGAAGAATTGCCGAAGCAACCGAGACTCGCTCGACGCGTAAGCGGGTTTCCACTTTATAATTAATCAATATTATCATCGTCAATGGCCATCACCCCGGGGCCATTGTTACAGTTTACTACCGCTCTCCCTCTTTTTCTTTTTCTTTCTTCGCGAGATCGAACGCCATTATGATTTTTTTAATTGCATCGTTTAATTAGGCCTCGCTGGCACCAAAGAAGCCGAGAATAAGCTGGAACCCCATTGAGACGTGTCAAGTCTGTTAAAAATTATCTTTCATGACACACGAGAGAAAGAGAGAGAGAGAGAGAGCACATAAGAAATTCAATATATATACCAGTGTGTGGAAAATAACAAATTATAGAATTCGAAATCGCTACAACCTAAAAAACTAGCTTATTGGGATCAAAGTAAATAAAGTGCTGATGAGTTATAAAAACATGATGTTTCACGATTTATGAAAACATATTATTTTTAATAAAAACATAATGCTTCACAATAAAATAATCATGAGTACATAAAGATATTTGGTTTTATGATAATTTGATGTTTTATAAAAACATGATGTATCACAAAAACATAATGTTAAATGACAACATGATGAATAATGAAAACATATGATGTTTTATCATAACATAATGATTCATGAAAACACGATATCTTATTAAATAAAATGTTTCACGCTTTATGAAAAGATATATTTTTTCTAATGAAAACAAGATGTTTCATGATAAAATGCTCATGATAGCATGATGAAATTATGTTTTATTACAACATGATGATTTATAACAACATGATATTTCACGAGAACATAGTGTTTAATGTCAACGTAATGAATGATGAAAACATATGATGTTTTATAATAACATGATGATTTACGAAAACATGATCTTTTGTAAGAACATGTTGCAAGCAATGCATAAAAACATATTATTTTTATTAAAAACATGATGTTTTTCAATAAAATAATAATGATTACATAATAAAATTATATTTTATGATAATTTGATGTTTTATAAAAACATAATGTATTATAGGAACATTGTGTTTAATGACAACATGATGAATGATGAAAACATATCATGTTTTATGATATCATTTTGATTTATAAAAACATGATATTTTATGTCTTTATGAGAACATGATAATCAGTGATTTATGAAAACATATTATTTTTAATAAAAACTTGAGGTTGCATGATAAAATAATCATAATAGCATTATGCAATCATGTTTTATGATAACATGATGTTTTATGAAAGCATGATATATTATTAGAACATATTGGTTAATGACAACATGATGAATGATGAAAACAAATGATGCTTTAAAATAACGTGATGATTTACGAGAACATGATCTTTTGTGAGAGCATGTTGCTCAGTAAATGATGAAAACTTATTATTTTTAAAAAAACATGATGTTTTATGATAAAATAATGATGATAACATGATGAAATAATTTTTCATGATAACATGACGTTTCAAAAGAACATAATGTATTAAGAGAACATAATGTTCAATGGCTACATGATGAATAATGAAAACATATGTTTTATGATAACATGATAATTTACGAAAACATGATCTTTTGTGAGAGCATGTTGCTTAGCAAATGATAAAAACATATTATTTTCAATAAAAACATGATTTTTATGATAAAATAATGATGTTAACCTGATGAGATTATTTTTTATGATAACATGTTGTTCTAAAAGAACATAATGTATTAAGAAAACATAATGTTTAATAACAACATGATGAATGATGAAAACATATGTTTTATGATAACATAATGATATATTAAAATATGATTTTTTATGGGATATTTTGATCAACATTTCATAAAAACATATTATTTTTATCAAAAACATGATGTTTTTCAATAAAGTAATGATGATAAGATGATAAAATTATGTTTGATGATAATATAATGTTTTATAGAAACATAATGTATCATAAGATCACAATGTTTAATGATAACATGATGAATGATAAAAACATATGATGTTTTATCATAACATAATGATTCATTAAAAAATGATATTTTATTGAATAAAATGTTTCACGCTTTATGAAAAGATATATTTTTTCTAATGAAAACATGATATTTCATGATAAAATGCTGATAATAGCATGATGAAATTATGTTTTATTATAATATGATGATTTATAAAAACATGATATTTTAGGAGAACATAGTGTTTAATGTCACCGTGATGAATGATGAAAACATATGATGTTTTATGATAATATGATGATTTACGAAAACATGATCTTTTGTAAGAACATAATGCCCAGCAATGCATAAAAACATATTATTTTTATTGAAAACTTGATAATTTCCAATAAAATAATGATGATAACATTATAAAATTTTTAAAAATAATAATTTGATGTTTTATAAAAACATAATATATTATAAGAACATTATGTTTGATGACAACATGATAAATGATAAAAACATATCATGTTTTATGATAAAATGTTGATTTATAAAAAAAGATATATTATGTCTCTATGAAAACATGATGATCAGTGATTTATGAAAACATATTATTTTTAATCAAAACATGAGGTTTTATGATAAAATAATTATGATAACAAGATGCAATTATATTTTATAATAACATGATGTTTTATGAAAGCATGATATTTTATTAGAACATGTTGTTTAATGACAACATGATGAATGATGAAAACACATGATGCTGTATAATAATATGATGATTCACGAAAACATGATCTTTTGTAAGAGCATGTTGCTCAGCAATCGATGAAAACATGTTATTTTCAATAAAAACATGATGTTTTATGATAAAATAATGATGATAACATAATAAAATAATTTTTAATGATAACATGATGTTTTAAAGAAACATAATGTATTTAGAGAACATAATGTTCAATCGCTACATGATGAATAATGAAAACATATGTTTTATGATAACATGATGATTTACGAAAACATGATCTTTTGTAAGAGCATGTTGCTCAGCAATTGATAAAAACATATTATTTTCAATAAAAACTCAATTTTTATGATAAAATAATGATGATAACCTGATAAAATAATTTTTTATGATAACATGATGTTTTATAAGAACAAAATGTATCAAGAGAACATAATGTTTTATAACAACATGATGACTGATGGAAACATATGTTTCATGATAACATGATGATTTTTGAAAACATGATCCTTTATGGGATATTTTGATCAGCTATTTATAAAGACATGTTATTTTTATTAAAAACATGATGTTTTTTATGAAATAATGATGATAAAATAATGAAATTATGTTTGATGATAATATGGTGTTTCATGAAAACGTGATATTTTACCATAAC
>JAUELO010000366.1:4859891-4874568 GCA_032357855.1 Amphibolips quercusostensackenii
ACGTGGAAGGAATATGTGTGACTTGCAACAAACAGGTGTGACGTGGAACGAATAAGTGTGACGTGGAACGAATATGCGTGACGTGGAACAAATAAGTGTGACGTGGAAGGAATATGTGTGACGTGCAACAAACAGGTGTGACGTGGAACGAATAAGTGTGACGTGGAACGAATATGCGTGACGTGGAACGAATGTGTATGACGTAGAACAATTATGTGTGACGTGGATCAAATACGTGTGTCGTGGAACAAATAAGTGTGACGTTGAATAAATTTGTGTAACGTGGAACAAATATTTGTGACGTGGAATGAATACGTGTGTCGTGGCAGAAACATGTGTGACGTGGAACAAATTTGTGTGACGTGGAGCGAATATGTGTGACGTGGAACGGAAAAGTCGAGTTTCCGGTCCTGAGTGCTGGTTTCTTCGTTCCACATCACAGATATGTTATGGAATATATGTGACGTGAAACGAAAAAACCAGCCTTAGGACGGAAAAAATCTAGAAACTTAAAAAATGCCTTAAAATTTTAGAAAATGTATTAAAATCTTTGAAGCCCTCTAAAATCCGTTGAAGTGTTTAACAATCTTTAAAATCCGAATTCCGACGAAATCGCTTAATATCCATTTGAATTATTTGTAATTTCTTAAATTTCCTTAAAATGCAATTTTTTTAAATTTTTTAACGCTTTTGGAATTATGTAAAATTCCTTAAGATCTCTGAAATCCTGTGATATTCCTTGAAATAATTTAAAATCCTACGTCAAATAAATAAATGAATTATTTGTTTGTGGTTTGCTTATTTTCTGCATCATTTTTGGAATGTTTTAAAATTATTTATTTACATACTGTGTTTGTTATGATGATTTTCTATGATCATCTTTCTCAAAACATAAATTTAAAAAAAATGTAAAGTAAAAATTATTTGAATCTTTTAGTTAATTGCTATTTATGTTGTGAACCGTTTAGTTAATGTATAGGTACATATATTTTTCTTTTTTTCTGTAAATTAGTTTTGAAGGTTATTAATTAATTACATGGTTAGAAATGAAACTTGAAATGGCAAAAAAATATTGTATAAATTATTTGAATCTGTCAATGAAAATAATTGATGCTTTTCATGTCGTAAACTAATTAATTCATTATCAACTGATTTTATTAAAACTTACATTTTCTGATTTAAGATTGAAAGTTTATTAATAAATTAAATTGCTAAAAAAGGAAGTCAAAATTTAAAAAAAAGAAAAGGCAGAAATTATTTCAATGTTTTAATAAAAATTACTGTTTGAAGCTTCGTATTTTGTGGACTGATTACATATGTTTAAACTTTTTCTAGAATCAGTATGAAAGATTAATATAAATTCAAATTTTAAAAAATATAATTTTTGATTAAAAATAAAAAATAAAGTAAAAATTATTTGAATGTTTCATTACAAATAATTTTTTATTCTTTTTATGTTGTGAACTGATTAATTAATTATTAGCTGAATAATTTTTTAAATATTAAATAGCATAAAGTTGAATTTCATTATTCTCGATTGAGTAACATATATTTATAACTTACTTCAAGGTTATGTAATTAAATATTGGCATAATTTGTACAATAAAAGCTTATTTTTTATTTAAAGTACTTTCATGACAATTTTATTATTTATTTAAATGTTTGCGATGTTGTGAAATGATGATTTGAATTTAATTTTTTAAATTATATCTATATTTGTTTCAAATTTTTCTGGAATTAGCATAAAAGTTTATTAATAAGTAAAATGAGGAGAAAAGTTATAATTTAAAATATGAAAAAATATATATAATTTTAACAGTTTTTGAATATTTCAATGAACTGTTTAATTTATTATTGGCGAATTTATTTTGTTGAAATTATTGAATCACCTAAAAATTAAATTTAAATTGTTTTACAATTGAGTAACACAAAATGATTATTCACTCCAAGCTATTGCAATTGAATATTGGATATTATTTACAGCATAAAATTTTATTTTTTCTATAAATTACCTCTACTACAATTATGTACTTTTTAAAAATGTTTTTGATGTTGTTAGGTAAGTATCTGAATTCAATTTTTAAAATCATATCCACATATACTTTATTTTATTTCCAAACTAGTTTTAAAGGTTATTAATAAACTAAACATATATAGAAATGCAATTTCAAATGAAAAATACATATTTTCTAAATAATTATTTGAATGTGTTAATGAAAATAATTGTTTGATGCTTTTCATGCAATAAACTGATTAAATAATTATTAACTGATTCAATTTAAATTTACATTTTCGGGAATTAGTTCGAAAGGTTATTAATAAATCAAATGTTTAGAAATAAAAGTTTCTTTTTAACTTATTTAACTTATTTACCTTTTAAGCTAATTTACTAATTATTAACTGATTATTTTTTTTACAATATTAAATTAAGTGAAGATTGAATTTTAATTGTTTTGAATTGAATAACGTGAATAGATTTCAATGTTTAAGATCATGTAATTAAATATTAGCTATTATTTGTATGATAGAAGTTTATTTTTTATTTAAAATTTTACAATTATACAATTATATCTGTTATAATTATGATTATAATAAATACGTTACAATGATATAACCTTTCTAAATATTTGTGATGTAGTAAAATGAGGATCTGAATTAATTTTTAAGATTATATGCACATATGTTTAAATTTTTTTGAAAATTAGTATAAAAGCTCATTATTAATTAAAATTTTCAGAAATAAAATATGAAGTTTAATAAAAATATTGTATGAAGTGAAAATTATTTTATTGTTCTAATTAAAATAATTACTTAAGGATTTTAATCTTGTGAACTGATTAATTAATTATTGCCTGATTTATTTATTTTTTCAACATTAAATTGCATAAAGATTAAGTTTTAATTTTTCCCTCTTAAGTAACGAAAAATTGAAAATTTACTTTTCTTTGAAATGTCTGTGATGTTGTTAAATATGTATCTGAATTTAATTATCAAAATTATGTGTACGCATATTTTAATTTTGTGCTAATCAGTGTAAAAGTTAATTAGTACATTCAATGTATAGACATAAAATTCAATTTTTTCAAATATACATTGCAAAAATTATTTAAATGCCTTAATGAAAATAATTTTATGATCTTTTCATGCTGTAAATTGATTAATTAATAACTAGCAGATTCTACAAAAACTTATATTTTTTGGATTAGTTTGAAAGGTTAATAATAAATAAAATTTTCATTAATGACAGTTTGAAATTTTTAAAAAATCAAATAAAAATTATTCAAATGTTTTAACGAAAAATATAGTTCAGTGCTTCGTATTTTCTGAAATGATTAACTGATTATCAGCTGATTAACTTTTGCACCATATGAAATTATATAAAGCTTGTAATTGAGCTTTTTTAAATAAGCAACACAAATTGATTACAGAATTCAAGGTTACATAAATAAATATTAGATACAATTTGTACAATAAAAATTAAAATATATTTTAAATAACCCCATTCCAATTACGTAATTATTCCATGTGTCTAAAGTTGTGAATTGAGTATATGAATTTAATGTTTAAAATTATATGTAAATATGTTTCAATTTTTTCCAAAATTAGTATAAAAGGTTAAAATGAATCAAATTTTTGGAAATGAAATTAAAAATTAAAAAAAAAGTTAAAATTATTTGAATTTTTAAATGAAAATTAAAGATTAATGCTCAAATGCATATCTGAATTCAATGTTCAAAATTATACCTACATATTATGTTGTAATTTTTTTAAAATGAGCATAAAAGGTTATTTATAAATTAAATTTTCAAAAATAAAATCTCTTAAATCGTTAGAGAATACAAGAACAAGTCACAGAAATATAAAATTAGCATCAAACCCTTTTCTCTAAAATACAAACCTACTTAAACAAATTCATTTTCTACCCATTTGATTAACCATCATGAGAAAAAACAGAGGTAGACTGTAATGCTTTGACATTACTCTAAATCTGAAGGTATCGCTTTTGCTACAGCAATAATTAATACAAAAATATGTATAAAGATAACGAAACAAAGAACTGTTACATTATTAGATCATTTTGTTAGAGATCAAATAGATATATTCAAATTCAGTGTAATTCATCACTGAGATCATCATAGAATATGAAAACATCTCATAAGAATACCAAATTAAAATCAAACCCCATTCTTTGAAATACAAACCTTACTGCACGAATTCATTTTTTTACACATTCGATTTACCATCATTAGAAAAACAGAGGTAGACTGTAATGCTTCGACATTACTATAAATCTAAAGATATTATTCAGGCTGCAACAGTATTCAATTGGTACCAGCATCTGTATCAACATAAGAAAACAAAAGACTGTTACGTTATTGGATCATTCTGTTACAGATTACATTAATATATGCAGATTCAGTGTAATTTTAAATTGAGATCGCTAGAGAATACAAGAACAACTCATGACGATATCAAATTAAGATCAAACCCTATTCTTTAAAAGACAAACTTAATTGCACAAATTCATTTGTCTACCGCTTTGATTTACCATCATGATAAAAACAAAAGTAAACTGTAACGCTTTGACATTACTATAAATCCGAAGGTAATGTTCATACTGTAACAGTATTTAATTGATATAAACATCTGTATCAATATAAGAAATCACAAGACTGTTACGTTATTGGATCATTCTGTTACAGATTACATTTATATATGCAGATTCAGTGTAATTTACCATTGAGATTGCTAGAGAATACAAGAACAACTCATGACGATATCAAATTAGGATCAAACACTATTCTTCAAAATACAAACCTTATTGCATAAATTCATTTTTCTACTCATTTGATTTACCATCATGACAAAAACAGAAGTAAGCTGTAATGCGACGACATCACTATAAATCTGAAGGTATTGTTTATACTGCAACAGTATATAATTATTATGAACATTTGTATAAATATAAGAAAACAAAAAAATTGTACGTTATTGGACCATTTTGTTACAGATTAAATTGATATAATCAGATTCAGTTTAATTCATTATTGAGATCGCTAGACAATCCAAGAACAGCTCATGAGAATATCAAATTAGGATCAAACCCTATTCTTTGAAATACAAACTTAATTGCACAAATTCATTTGTCTACCGATTTAATTTACCATCATGCTAAAAACAGAAGTAAACTGTAACGCTTTGACATTACTATAAATCCGAAAGTAATGTTTTTACTGTAACAGTATTTAATTGGTATGAACATATGTATGAATGTAAGAAACAAAAAGAATGTTACGTTACTGTATCATTCTGGTACAGATGAAATTAATATATTCAGATTTAGTATTATTCATCATTGAGATCTTTAGAAAATACAAGAAGAACTCAGAAAAATATTAAATTAGCATCAAACCCTTTTCTTCAAAATACAAACCTAATCGCACAGATTCATTTTTCTGCTCATTTGCTTAGCCATCCTGAGAAAAAAAGAGATAGACTGTAATGCTTTGACATTACTATAATTCTGAAGGTATTGTTCATACTGCAACAGTAATTAATTGGTACGAACATCTGTATCAATACAAGGAACCAAAAGACTGTTACGTTATTGGATCATTCTGTTACAGATTAAATTGATATATCCAGATTCAGTGTAATTTATCATTAAGATGGTTAGAGTACAAGAACAACTCATAACGATATCAAATTAGGATCAAACCCTATTCTTCAAAATACAAACCTTATTGCATAAATTCATTTTTCTACTCATTTGATTTACCATCATGACAAAAACAGAAGTAAGCTGTAATGCGACGACATCACTATAAATCTGAAGGTATTGTTTATACTGCAACAGTATATAATTATTATGAACATTTGTATAAATATAAGAAAACAAAAAAATGTTACGTTAATAAATCATTCTGTTACAGATTAAATTGATATATTCAGATTCAGTGTAATTCATTATTGAGATCGTTAAAGAATACAAGAACAACTCATAAGAATATCAAATTAGCATTAAACCCTATTATTGAAAATGAAAAATTAATTGCACAAATTCATTTATCTGCTCATTTGATTAACCATTATGGGAAAAGGCAGAGGTAGATCTGGAGAGATAGAACAGAGGTAGATTTGAAGGTATCGCTTTTGCTACACTAGAATACAATTGGTACGAAAATCGGTATCAATATAAAGAAACAAAAGACTTTTACGTTGTTAAATCATTCTATTGCATATCAAATTTATACTGTCAGATTTATTGTGTGTCAAACTACGCAACATTTTGGGCCCTGAAGTCTCTGTATTTAAATTTAGACGTTGACTTGTAGAATTATTGAATGAAAGATGTGACGCCTGATTGTGAAATCCTCGACACTCGCATGCATTTTCACAAATCGTTGAACACAAGAATCGTTAACGAGGATGAACAGTGGAACTGGTCTATATGCCCAGTCCCGGTGTTGACGATGTTCACTTTTCAGGTATATGGTGAGGACGAATTCGGGTGCGATGAGGCGAGAAATCTCATCGAACGAACTGGAGAGGACGGATCCTGATGCTCGTAACACGAGCTTCGCGATCTGATGCCTGACTCGATTGAACCTCACATGTGTGAAATCGAGATTAATTTAAGATCCTCTCGAGCGATGATCCGGTCCTTGCTATTATTATTGAGATACGCTGAAAGATACGTTGAGAGAGAAGAAAGAATGAATGAGGTGTCGAGGCGTCCCAAACGATTAGAATATTACCATAATGCGAGTCACCCAGATCAAAAGCTGCTTCCAAAGATCGCTTCGCGACATTCATGCTCAAACCACACAGAAAAGCAAATCTGTCCAAATAGTTTTTTTTTTTTGCGTTTAATTCTGAAACAATTTATTCAGATTATTACACTTTGCAATTAGTAAAAGTAATAATGCAAAAATCTATTCTCTATATTTTTATTTTTTGGCATCATGTGCAATTTAATTTGAATGAGGTTAAATTCTTAATACTGGTAGTTTTTATAGTGATAATCTATGATGAGAAAGTCTAAAGCATCTTAGAAACATGTTTGTCCTTGGTACTATGAAAAAGACGGAGAAAGATTAAGAAAAGTGTGAGATTCTGGTTTTGAATGAGTCTTTTTTTTCTCTTTTTTTTCTTTGTTTTATATTTTTCTCTAATGATTTGAAAAGGTAATAGTTGGCAAAATAAGACAGACACAGATTCGTTCAAATCTGCAGGGTTGCCTATTAATACCAATAAGATTTCTTTTAATACAAGCACAAATTTTTACCAACACTTATCAACAGATATCTATGTTTTTATTAAATCTTACTCAAAGGATGTTTTGAAATTAGTAATTTTCAGGAATGTGTAATAGATTAAATAACAAGAAACAAATGTGACAGATTTGATCTTTTGTGTGATTGGATCCAGTGGTGTGATTGGAGACCATTAACAGGGCAATCAATGCATTCTGTCATAACTAAAAATTTTCAACAAGCGGTAAAACTTTTCGTAACCCATAAGTAAATTATTTAATTTTCCAAAATTGAAAATGTTTTTCCACACTTATACATTTTCATGTTTCGAATACACGACATTTCCAGATGGTTCCAACTTCGATTTCCCTAATTTTGTTTCTCGACCTATCCCAACATATATGTAGATTGATCCTGAGTTTGAGAAGAATGTTCCGAGCACAGTAGCAGGAGTCGATAACTCCTGACATTCCTGGCAATCACTGTGAATTATTCGAGTGATTGGATCGTTTATGCTGATGATCTCTTCCCTTCCTTTCAGCCCTTTGCTCACCTTGGATCGGACACGTCAGAGTTTATCATTGGCCAAATAAGGCAGAGAATAAAGAACAAATAAGAAAAAAGGCGCCTATATGCATTCGTGGACCATACTGCTGCGGTCAGGGACAATCAGCAGGCGAATTACCAATATGATTGCTACTGAAATATTCTTCCACCGACAAAGCCGGAGCTACAGCTTCACCACCATCATCCTCGATAGTTGCACCAATCTTTTTGTTTGCATAGTCTGATGATTCATCGATGAGAACAATCCAATATGCGTGAAACATCTTCTCTGGTATGCGCGCAATGCTCTATGTGAAAAAGCCCATTTACATGCTACATTAATATTGATACATATCCTATACATTGTCAATCAAAATTTAGGAAATAGATATTTTAATTTATAAAAATTCTTCTAGCGGAACCATGTTTTCCTAATAAGGATTCGTGTAAATTTTAATGCTTGATGTATTTTGAGGATAGAGATCAGTTTCAATAAATGATATACATTGTTCAGCGGCCTGGATGATCATGATCCACTATGCGTGAAACATCTTCTCAGGTATCTACCGTGCAAGAAGAAAGCGCTTACAGGATTTCGGATTTGGCCCTTCAATTCTTATTTGTTTCCAATATATTTGAATAGAAAAAAATTGCGAATTAGGTGACAAATCCCAAATGCAGTTACGGCTTTCGTGTTTTGTACAGCAGTTATGCGCGCAACGCTCAGTGTGATGAAGTTCATTTTTATGCTGAATCAATATTGATATATTATATATATATTAATGTGTCCAAATGTCAAGGTTTCATTTCGGAGAGACCAAATTAAAAGGTGCTAACTCGCGAGGATAAAATTAAAAGGTGCTAACTCACTAGGCGAACGCTTGGTACCTTTTCACTTGGTCTCTGCGAGTTAGCTTCTTTTCATTTGGTTTTTCAGAGATGAAACCTTTTTATTTGATATCTTCGATCTTCAGTAAAAATGTAGAAAATAGAGATTTTAATTTGTAAAATTCATTTTAACAAAACCATGTTTCCTAAATCAGGATTGGTGTAAATCTAAATGTCTGACATATTTTGAGGATAGAGATCAGTTTTAATAAATGATGATACATTGTTCAGCGTCCTGGACGATTATGATCCCCTATGCGTTTTGAGATCATCGCAGGGTAAGCATGGTCAATTAGATTTTGGGATCGTCACCCCGGTTTCTCTCGTATCAAATTTCCAACGTGGGCGGTCTGCAGGATCTCTTCCGATAGGATGATCTTGTGGCATTCATAAGAGGCTTCCAGTCTCGATTATGCACACGATTTTGCAGCTCGTAATTCCTGGATTCACATCTTTAAAGAGTCAGGATATACTCAAATCCACTCTCTTCAACAACATTTATAAATTCTATAAGGCTTATACCGGTTTTTTGATGAGAAAAAGTTAAATTTTATCAATCGTCGACGTGATTTGACTTGATAACATATCATTATCAGGGAATTTTTAACTTATATTGGAAAAAGAAATTTGCTGAAAATTATGGGAGACTTGTTGCTGAGGACCTGCCCGTAAACTACAATAACAATTTTTTCCTTCCCCCCCCACCTCAAAAAAAGTGAATTAGCACAAAATTCTCTCTCAAAAAAAAAAAGAAAGAAAATAATTTTTAATTAAATATTTAAATCTTCAACCAAGTAGATGAATCTTTATTCAAGAAAAATGAATTTCAAATCCAATAGTTAAATTTTTAACTGAAAGAGATATTTTTTGACCAAAAAAAAAAAACCGTCAAATTTTCAGTCCAAAGAAAATGTTCAACAAGCAAACAAAACAAAGTTTTAACCAGTAAAATTTGAACAAAAAAGATAATTTTTCAACAAAATAGTCAAATTTTCAACGAGAAAGGTGGATTTTCCATCAAGAAGAATAATGTTCTACCAAAAAATACTAAGCTTTAACAAAATTTTAAATTTGGAAATTTTTGAAGTCTAAGAAACAAATTATCTACAAAACGGTTGATTTTTTAACATAAAGTTAATTGTTTACTAAAAAGTTAAATTTTCATAATAACAGTTCAATGTTTAAACAAATAGATGAGTTTTCAACCAGAAATAATTATTTACAAAAAAACAGTTATTTTAAACAAAACAATTTAATTTAAAATTCGGTAAATGTTAATTTTTATCCAAAAAAATGAATCTTCATCAATCAAAAAAAAGTATTCTCCACAAAGTAGTTTAACTTTAAGCAAATTAATTATATTTAAAAAAAGTTGAATTTAACCAAGAATGAAAAATTCCTAAAAAGCCGGTGAATTCTCAACCAGAGAAGATTGATTTTCACCAAAACATTTGTATTCTTAATTAAAAATAATAAAATTTTATCAAAAAAAAATTATTTTCCACCAAAAAATCGAATTTTTGTTATAAAATATGAACTTTTAATTAATTATTTAGATTTTTAATAAGAAATGATCAATTTTTCATTAAAAATATCAATTTTGAACCAAAAATGTAACATTTGACTTTTCAGTTAAAAAATTACTTTTATATAAAGAATAAAACAAGTTTTTAACGTAATAGCTAAATTTTCCACCTTTTTTTATTAAAAATTCAACAACTTAGTTGAAAGATTAAATACTTTTTATTAAATTGTACTAAATTGCACTGCTTGGTTGTATATTAACTTTTTTGTTAAACATTTATATTTTGAACTTGAAGATTAATTTGTCAACTATTTGATTTAAATTTTCATATTTTGTTAAAACTTTGTCTTTCTGGTAAGAATTTTAGATTGAAAATTCCACTAAATAAAAAAAAAGTGTTTTTGGCTTCAAAATTCAACTATTCGTTTGTAAATGCAACTGATTATATTTGAATTTTATGATTTTTTGGTTGAAAATTTAACTACTCAGTTGAAAATTTATCTTTGCAGTTGAAAAATTTAAATATTTTGTTAAAGTTATCTTTTTGGGCGAAAAATTTATTTGTTTTGTTAAAAATTAATTTTTTATTATACAAAATTCACATTTATTGGTTAAATATTCATCTTTTTTGGTTGAAAAATAACTTATTGTAAATATTGTGAAAAAACTTAATCAGCTGATAATTAATTAACAATTTTAAAAAATAAGAAGCAGTGAACTATAATTCTCAATAAAACATTTAAATAATTTTTAGTTGATATTAAAAAAAATTTCGAACTTGTTTACTACATAAAAATCATCCAACAATTTTTTCGAATGAAACATTCAAATAATTTGTACTTCGTATTGTTTTTTAAATTTTAATTTTAATTCATGATATTTTCATTTATCAATAAACTTTAAAAATAATTTCAAAATTTTTTCAGTTTCAATAGAATTAATTAATAATAATATTATAATAATAAAAAAAAGATTGTAAGATAATGTTCAAAATTATTTTCATTGCAAAATTTAAATAATTTTTAATTTCTATATTTTTTAAAACTTGTCATTGCATTTTTGAAAACTTGAATTATCAATAACCTTTCATGCTAATTTCAAAAAAAATTGTAACATATGAACATATATTTTACCAAATTAAATTAAGATAATCATTTCACAATATCGCAAACATTGACAAAAATTACATGACTTAAATATAGGTATTTTGGATATAAATAAATTTTTGTTATCCAAATTATAGACAATATTCAATTGCATAAACTTGAATTAAATAAACAATTCATATAGTTAACTGAAAAAATAAAATTGAATCTTCATGTAATTCAATTTTGTGAATAGACTTAATTACCTAATAATTAATTAATCATTTCACGGAATAAGATGCATTTTAACTATATTTTCCATTAAAACATTAAAATTATTTTTACTTCACATTTTCTCAATTTAAACCTTCATTTCTGTAAATTTGTTTTATTAATAATCTTTTAAACTAATTCCATAAAATGTGAGTTTTAATAAAATTACCTAATAATTAGTTAATCAGTTAACAACATAAAAAACACAAACAATTATTTCTATTAGTAACATTTTATAGTTATTTCAGGAAAAAATAAAACATATTCGCCAAAAAATTTTTTAAATAAAATCTGATAATCATTTCACAGCATCATAAACATTGAAAAAAATTACATAATTTGTATAGAAACATTTTCAATGGAATTTAACTTTTATTATAAAAATTATAGCCAATATTCCATTACATAGCCTTTGAAGGAAATAATTAGATCATGTACTTAATTATAACAATATAAAATTCAATCCTTATGTGATATAATATTGTGAAAATATTAATCAGATAATAATTAATTAATCAGTTCCCAAATTAAGAAGCATTTAAGAAAAATTTTTAATGAAACATTCAAATAATTTTGACTTTATATTTTTTTTATAAATTTGAACTTTCATTCCTGAAAATTTGATTTATTAATAATTTTTTAAACTAATTCCAGAAAGTGCAAGCTGCAACAGAATCAGTTAATATTAAATCATTGAGTTTACAGCACTAAAAGTGTTAAATAATTATTTTAATTAGAACAGTCAAATAATTTTTACTTTACATATATATATTTTTTTTAATTGCATTTCTATACATTTAATTTATTTATTAGATGGTATTCAATTGGAGAATATTAAAATCCAATCTTTTCAAGCAAATAAACAATTCATGTACATAATTGAAACAAAATAAAATCCAATCTTGATGTAGTATTGTGAAAAAAATTAATCAGGTAATAGTTAATTAATCAGTTTACAAAGTAAGAAGCATCTCATTCCAGAAAATTAAGGTTTTAATATAATCAATTTATAATTTATTATTCACTTCACAAAATAAAAATCATTAGGCAATCATTTCCATTAAAAGTTTAAAACATTCAAATAATTTTTACTTCATACATATATATTTTGTTTATTTTTTATTTTTTTATTTGAGTAAATAGAGTTAATTTCACACACAAACACACATAAATTGAACTTTATAATATTTTGTAAAGCATCACTATATTTTCCTGGTTTAAGAGCAGTTGGGTATTTTTTCAAGAAGGGGAAGTGAGGGGAAATTATGGGAGAAAAAGTAAGGGAGTTGGCGGTGAAGAAAGTAGGGGTAGCGAGGGGAAGAAAATCAGGTGAAATGATAGGAAGAGAATTTGTGAGGAAATGGTGAAGAAGAAGTAGGAGAAGTGAGGGGAGGGAAACGAGGTGAAATGAGGGTTGGAGAAGTAGTGGAAGTGAGTGATGAGGGTAAGTGAGAGGTCAGGAGAAATGAGGGAGTGTTAGTAAGGTAGTTCATGTAAGATAGAGAGGAGAAGGAAGTGAGAAAATGGATATGTTTGTTGAGGAAGTGAGGAGAGCGGAAAGTAGAGGAGGAAGAAGTAGAGGAGAAAGAAGGAGGAGGAAGAAGTTAAGGAAGGGGGGGGGGAAGCGAAAATTGAAGTGTCAAAATTAAAAACTTGATTTGTTTATTTATTTTACAAATGAGAAATGAAAAATCGAATTTTTTCGTCGATTGGTTTGAAAATGTTTCGAATTTCAAGATTGTGCATAGGATTAAATGGTTAATTTATCTAAATCAGTATTAATGTATATTTTGATCCAGATTGGCACATTCGGTCCGTGACATTGTAAAATTTAAAGAAACCATTATTTTCTCTTTGGATTGTATTAGCGATAAAGTAATCAATGGATTAACAAGCTGAACGAGTGCACATAGTATTGCGATTACGTAGATTTTCTGGGGTTTCCGTGATCCAATTTGAAAAGTTTTTTCTGATGCTTAAAGTCGAGGCCGTCAATCTTGAAACATCGCGAAATCTGATTTTTTTAATGCAGTGTTGAATAAAAAAAAATAATATATCATACACTTTTAGGATTTTGTAAGTTCAGGATTTCGGAAGTAAGAGAAAGTTAGGGAAAGTAAGAAGAGAGAAAGTTATAGTGAGGAGGAAAAATGTGGGAGGGAAAGTAGGGGAATAAGGAGAGAGATTAAAGGAATTGAAAGGGTGAGGCGTGATAAGGGGAGAGATTGTGGGAAAGCAAGGGAATGTGAGGGGGAGTGAGTTAAGGAAATAAGAGCAAAATTTAGTAAGAGGGAGTACAGAAAGTTAGGGGAAGTTAGAGGCGGGAATATAGGAGAAGTCAAGAAAAATAAGTGAAGGGGAAGTATGAGAGTAAAGGAAAATTAAGAAAGGAAAAGTGGGGAAGTAAGAGGAAGTGAGGATAAATGAAGGGAGAAAAAGTAAAGGAAGTAGAGGGAAATGAGGGCAGGGAAGTAAGAGTAGTGTAGGAAAATGAGGAAAGGGAAAGTAGGGCAAGTAATGTGAATTAAGGGGTAAGAAAGTAAAAGAAATCGGTTAAGGAGATTAAGGGAAAATTTACGAAATTTTAGGAGGCAAGAATTAAGAAAGTGAGGGGAAATGAGGAGAGAGAAAGTAGGGTCAGTGAGGTGAAATTGGTAAATGGAATGTAGAGGTAGTGAGGGGAAATAAGGAGTGGAAAAAGTGGTATAGTGAAGGTTAGGAAGAGTAGATAGAGTGCGAAGAGTAGGTAAAGTGACGGGAGGTAAAGTAGACAAAGAAAGGGAAAATGAGGAGTGAGAAGGTAGGGGACGTAAGGGGAATTTAGGTGTAAGGAAGTAGGAAAAAATTATGGAGGGATTTAGGAGAAATGCGCGTTAGTAGAGAAAATAAGAGAAAGTTAGGAGAAAGGAGGTGAATTGTGGGGAAGGGAAGACATTGAAAGTAAGGGAAAGTAATGGGAATTAAGGGAAGTCAGGGAAAGTAAGTGGAGAAAAAGTATGTTAAGTAAAGGGAAATAAATGTAGGGAAAGTAATGGAAGTGAGAAGAAATTTTAGTATGGGAAGAACGGGAAGTAAGAAAAAATGTAGAGGTGTAGGAAAAGTAA
>JAUELO010000366.1:4896690-4908092 GCA_032357855.1 Amphibolips quercusostensackenii
TTCAAAACTAATTTTTTTTAAAACATGTGTACATATATATATATATATATATATATATATATATATATATATTCATTAATTATTTCACAACAGAAATTGCAATCAACTAAAACATTCAGATAATTTTCTCTTTATATTTTGTTTAAATTCAAACTTCCATTTTTGGAAATTTTATTTAATTATAACATTTTAATCTTATTCCAGAAAATGTAACTTTACTAGAATTAGTTGATAATTAATTAATCAGTTTACAACATGAAAAGCATTTATTTTATTATTATCTTCACAATATTTTTATTATTATTTAAAATTCAATTTCTGTACATTTATTTTATTTCAATAACCTCCAAAACTAATTTTGAAAAACATATGTAAATATATAATCATAATTCCATTCAAAACATAAATTGCAATTAACTAAAACATTCAAATAATTTTCATTTTATTTTTTTTAAGTTGTATTTTGAGAGATTTAAACCCACACTAAAAATACGTTCATTTTCATGCGAAGAACAAAAATGGTGTACATTGGAGTTCCAGGAAACAACATTTGTCATTGTTATAAACAATTTTTATAAACGAATTTCTTTATTTGGCATTTATGTGCACAGAAAATTTGTCTTTTCTGTAAAGTAATTTTTTTTGTCTAAAGAATAAAAACTTGTTAACAATTGACTGACATTCAACAACATATTTCATTTTTATGAACAATTTTTATGAACAAATTCATTTATTTGGCATATCTCTGCATCGAAATTCTTCTTTTCTGTGGAGCCATTTATTTTCATGTGAAGAACAAGAACAGTACATATTGGAGTCCCATTAAACAACATTTATCATTATTGTAAACAATTTTTATAAACAACATCACTTATTTGGCATTTATATGCACAAAAAATTTGTCTTTCCTGCGAAATAATTTTTTTTTTCGTCTATAGAATAGGACTTTTGCACAACTGACTTATATCCAACAAAATTTATCATTGTTATAAACAATTTTTACAGGCAAAAAGTTATTAATTATATAATCACTGCCATTGGTTATATTAATGTTAAACTTTAAGTCTATTGTCTACATATTTTTATTTTTTAGACAAAAAGAAATGATTCCGCAGAAAAAAATGTTCTATTTCTCTAAATTTAAGTCAGTTATAATTTGACCAGGTAGACGAATTTTTAACAAAATAGTTAAGATTATTTTAAAAAATACTTGAATTTTTAACGGAATATCAATAAAAAATTATATTTTTTGTTGAAAAGTGATATTTTTGAGACAAAAATTCTACTAGTTAGTTGAAAATTTTTCTTTTTTGGTAAAAAATTAATCTTGTTTCAAAAATTAAAAAAATACTTGGTGTAAAGTTGTACTACTTTATTAAAAATTCATTTCTTTTAGTATTCTTAGTTATAGTTAAAAATTTTAATATCTGGCTGAAAATTAATTTTTTAGTTTAAAATTGAACTGCTTTATGGAAAATTTGTCTTTCTGCCTTGAAAAATCAACTATTTGGTAAAAAAAATTAAATTTTGTTATGATTAAAAATTTATATTTTCGTGTTGAAAATTAGCCTGTTTTGTAAAAAATTCGCTTTCCTGAATTAAAAATTACGTTTCTTGATGGATTTTTAACTATTCCATTTTTAGTTAAAAAGTGATATTTTTTAGACTTAAATTCAACTATTTAGTTGAAAATGCGTCTTTTTTGTAAAAAATGAATCTTCTTGGTTGAAAATTCAACTTCTTGGTTTTAGTCTAATATTTATAATTTTAGGTAAAAATTTGACTGTCTGGCTGGAAAACAACTTTTGTTCAAAATTCAACGGTTTTTAAAAAAATATCGTATTTTTATCTTAAAAATTCAACAATTTTGTAGAAAAATCAAATATTTCTTTAAAAAATCAATTAACATTAAAATACAACTATTATTTAGTTATAAAATCATTCCCTTGGTCAAAAACTTAACTATTTTGTCAAAATTCTTTTTTTTTTGTTAAAATTTATTTTTATATTAGTGAAAGTGCAACTATTCTATTTCTGATGAAATTTGATCGTTTTTTGTTAAAAATTCAACTATTCAGTTGAAATTTTATTTCTATCTTTAAATATTTAAATATTTTGCTGAAAAATCTTATTTTTTAACATTATTTTCTTTAAATGATAATAAAACTATTTGATTTTCCATTAAAAATTAATTTTTTTCAAAAATCAACTATTTAGTTAAAAATACATTTCTGTGGTTGTAAATTTAACATTTTTGTAAAAAACTTTTTTCATAGTATATAAGGTTAATTTTTTATGCTGCAAATGTAACTATTCCATTTTTTTATATTTTTTTGATAAAACTTTAATTATTCAGTTCGAAATGCATTTATTAATCAAAAATTAAATTATTTTGTTAAGAAGTCGTGTTTTTTAATCAATTTTTTTTGTCTTGTAGCAAATTATGCTTTTTGGTTAAGGATTCGTGATTTTATTAACTGAAAAAGTTGACATTTTATTTTCAGTAGAAAATTAATTTTTTTTGTTAGAAAATCAACTATTTAGTTAAAAATTATTTTATTGTTATTTTTTTATTATTTTTTTTGTTAATTAATTTTTTGAACTAAAAACGTAACTATTTTATTTTTGGTTAAAAATTTGTCTTCCCAAGTTCAAACTGCACGTATCTTATTAAAAATGTATCCTTGTTAGTAAAAAATTAATTCTTAGTTTTGAAAATTCAACTATTTGGTTAAAAATTATATTTTTTTGTTTGTTGAAAATTGATCTTTTTTGGTTGAGAATATTTTTTTTGGTAAAAAATTCAATTGGTATTTTTCGATGAAAATTTAATTTTTTTTATAATAAATGAAAGGTATTTAAATGAAAATTGCAACTAAAAGGATAAAGTTTATAAAAGCCGGAAAAAATATGTTCTGGTCAAAAAAGTTTTGTTGCAATATAAAAAACTTTATACCTCGATCCAAGTATCATATTTATTATTAAAATTTTGATTAAAAAACATTAAAAGTTCCAGCTTTCAAAACTTCTTATTTTAAAAATCTTCAGCACCTAACTTGAAAAATTACAATTCCACAATAATTAAAATCCAAAAAGTAATTAAAAATTCGTAACGCTTCTAAACTTAGAACTAAAATTTCACTATCAAAGCTTAGAATCTACGTCTATTGAAATGATACTCATTCTTCTTAATTCTGAATATTCTTTACAAGACGGTCCCGAAATCACACCTAATTAGTTCTACTCTAAATCGATCAATCCTCAAAACATTTAGCTGGAAGTGGTCCTTAATTTATCACATCAACCGCCCGGATTATGGTTACGAAATCCAGGTCGAACTTTCGTGTTTTGTCGACATCTTAATCTCAATAAGAATCATTCCAAAGGTGAACCACCTTTTGTTAGTCACCAATCAAAAAATTGTTCCCAAGATCAATTGCGCAACATCATACTGATCAACGATCCGTGATCGTTGGCAATCACACGTGTATCAAATCACACTTGAGGAAGTACAGAAAGATAGGTTCCATACTCAGTTCTCGGATAGCGACGCTTTTATATGACTGAAAAAAATTGAAAATAGTCAAACCTCCTCATCCTATACTTTTTCTCCCCTACATCCCCTACATTCCAATACTTCCCCTCCCCACACTCCATCTTTTTCTACCTCTTCCTTTCTTAACTTCTTCCTCATTCAATTCCTTCTCCTCCTCACTTCTATGACTTACACTTGCCTTTCTCTTCTTTCTGTCTCCTACTTTCCGAGCCATCGCTTTTCTTTCGCTACTAACACTTATTTCTAATCATTTCCCTTATTTTTCCTCCCTAATTAGCTCTCTATCGATTTCTGTCACTTCCTATACTTCTTCTCCCGTCATTTCTGCTAGATTCCCTATCCTCATTTCCTCTTTTACCTTTCCTCATGCTCTCTTAATAATTCTTCCTAATTTTCCTGTTATAATTTACCTTGATTTTCTATTACTTTCTCTACATATTCTCCGCTTTCTTCTCCTTCACTCATATCCTATCTCTTCTTCTACTTTCCTTCCCTGATTTCCCTGCGCTTTTGCGCACTTTTTCGCAATCCCTCTTCTATCATTTCCACTTACTTCCTCATCCCTCAATCACTATAACTTACCATAATTTCCCACCCTTCACTTTCCCTTACTTCACCTACATGCCTTCCACTTATTTCTTATCACTTTCTCTTCACTTCTCCTCCTCTTGTTTTCCTTAGGTTCCCCTGATTTCCCTTCCTGTTTTCTTTTGTTTTCTCCTCCCCTCACTACCTATACTCCTTTCCTAATTTTTTTCACTTTTCCGACTTGTCCTCTCCTCACTTTCCCTACTTTCTTTTTACAAATTTTCTATCACTTCCTCTCCACTTCTTCCATAATTTTCTCTGACTTTGCCTAATTTTCTTTGCTTTTTCTTCTTATCATTTCCTCTCACTTTCCCTACATTTTATTCCCTCATTTCTCCTACTTACTCCTCCCCTCACTTCCCTTACTTACCCTATACTCATTTCCCATAACTTTTTCTACTTTTTCTTCATCATTTTCCCGAACTCCTTCTAATTTCCCTCCCTATATAAACCTAACTTTCCCTACTTTCCCCACTTTCCCTCAGTAATATCCTCTCACTTCCCCGCTTCTCATTTTCCACCACTTACCCTACTTTTTCTTTTCTTACTCACCTCACTTGCCCTACCTTATTTTGCTTCACTTCTTTTTCACTTTCTATGCATTTCCTTTTCTTATTTACCCTAATTTTTCTTTCTTTATTTCTCTTTCCATAATTTTCCCTCACTTTACCTACTTCCCTTTACTTTCTTCCCTCCTCATCTCCTCATCTCCTCCCACTTTTCCTATATTCCCTTTCCTTACTTCATCATATTTATCCCCTTCGCCCACTGCTCTTACTTCCCCTCTACTCATTTTCCTGAACTCCTTCTAATTTCTCTCTCCTCATCATCCCTTACTTCCCCCATTTCTTCTACTTTCCTTCCGATTATGTCCCCTCACTTCCCCGCTCTTCATTTTCCATCACCTACTCTACTTTTCCTTCCTTTACTCTCCCTATTTCCTCTCCTTCATTTCTCTTCGCTTCTTTTTCACTTTCCCTCCCTTCCCACCCCTCCATCCCCCCGATTGTCCTCCCTTTACTTCCCCTCCAATATTTTTTCCTCACTTTGCCTACTTCCCGTTATTCCTCACCCCCTCATCTCCTCTCATTTTTCCTAAATTCCCTCCTCTCACTCCACCCTATTAACCCCTCCTCTCACTTTAAAAACTTACCTTTTATTCATTTTCCCGAATCCCTTTCTGTCAAAGAAAAAAGAATTTTAAACCAAATAGTGGAATTTTGAATTAAAAAAATTATTGTGAAAAATCTTGTTAACAAATATTTATTCAACAAATTCATTTTCAACAAAATAGATGCATTTAAAAAAAAATGGAATTTCTGCCAAAAGAAGTGAATTTTCAAACCAAAAAGATAGATTTTCAACAACAAAAATATTTCATTTGTTAACAAGAAAAACGAATTCGCAACAAAATAGTTGAGTCTTTAGTCAAAAAGATGAATTTGTTACATAGTATTTGAATTTTCAACCATATTTCTTAGTTTTCAAGCCAAAATATGAATTTTAAAGCAAATAGTGGAATTTTTAATTAAAAAAATTATTGTAAAAAAACTTGTGTAACAAATATTTTTTCAACAGATTCATTTCCAACAAAATAGATACATTTTAACCCCCCCCCCCAATGGAATTTCTGTCAAAAGAGGTAAATTCTCAATCCAAAAAGATAGATTTTCAACAATGAACATATTTTATTTTTCAACAAGAAAAACGAATTTGCAACAAAAGAATTAGATTTTCAGTCAAAAAGATAAATTTCTAACATAGTATTTTAATTTTCAACGCAATTAGTTAAATTTTAAACCAAAATATGAATTTTAAACCAAATAGTGGAATTTTCAATTAAAAAAATTATTGTAAGAAAACTTGTCAACAAATATTTTTTAAACTGATTCATTTTTAACAAAATAGATGCATTTTTAACCAAAGAAATAAATAAATATCTTCTACGAAAGGTGCATTTTCAAACCAAAAAGATGAATTTTTAATTAAAAAAATAATTCATTTTTCAACAAGAAAAACGAATTTGCAATTGTCAGGCCAAAGTATGAATTTTAAAGCAAATAGTGGAATTTCCAATTGAAAAAATTATTGCTAAAAAACTTGTTAACAAATATTTTTTCAACAGATTCATTTTCAACAAAATAGATACATTTTACCCCCTCCCCTCCCCAAAGGAATTTTTTTCAAAAGAGGTGAATTCTCAATCCAAAAAGATAGATTTTCAACAAAAAAAACATTTTATTTTTCAACAAGAAAAACGAATTTGCAACAAAATAATTAAATTTCCAAACAAAAAGATGAATTTTTTACATAGTATTTTAATTTTCAACCAAATTGGTTAATTTTCAGACCAAAATAGGAATTTGAAACCAAATAGTGGAATTTTCAATTTTAAAAATTATTGCCAAATAAAATTGTTAACAAATATTTTTTTACAACAGATTCATTTTGAACAAAATAGATTCATTTTTAACCAAAAAAAGAATAAATAAATATCTGCCACGAAAGGTGCATTTCCAAACCAAAAAGATGAATTTTTATTAACAAAATATTAATTTTTCAACAAGAAAAACGAATTTGAAAAAAAGTTGAATTTTTAATTAAGTAAATGAATTTTTAACATAATAGTTTAACTTTTAACCCAACTTTTTAATTTCCAAGACAAAATATGAATTTTTAACCAAATAGTTGAATTTACAATTTAAAAAATTAATTTAAAAAAATTTTGTCAAGAAAGATTTTTCTAACAGATTCCTTTTCAAGAAAATAGGTGCAATTTTATCAAAAAAAAAAAATAAATTTCTGCTGAAAGGGGTGAATTTCGAAACCAATAAGATAAATTTTTAACGAACAAGTAGTTAACTTTTCTTTAAGAAAAACAAATATACAACAAAATAGCTCAATTTTCAGTCAAAAAGATAAATTTTCAACAAAGTAGTTTACTTTTAATCAAGCTGTTTAATTTTCAACAAATTATTTTGACAATAATTTCCAACCATTAATATTAATGAAATCATTATTTAATTAAAAAGTTGATTCACGTCCAAAATATTTTTTTCACAATTTCAAACTCACACATTATTTTCAAACGGGACAAGCTTACAGTTCATATTCGTTTTGAACTTAAGTTCGACGAAGTTGAATTTTTTTGTAAATTTGAAGGTTTTTTCAATTTGGAATCATTTCTCGAGTATAGTTTTTTACCAATTTTCAAACATCGAAAATTAAAAAGATGAAAATTAAAAACAAAGCCTTTTAAATAAAATAGTGCCTACATTTTGAAAACATAGACAGAAAAGAATAATATTAACTGCCTGTCTTTACTGAAAATTTTTTTTCACTAAAAAAACTGATCTGAAATTTAAAAATGTTATTTAATTTTCATATTCCTCATCATGGAGATTTTCTTTAAGACTCTCATTTAGAAGCTTGAAAATATTCTAAAGCTGTATACATTTTTAAGAATGAAAAATTTTAAAGCACCTAAATTTTAAACTTTTTAAATTAAAAAATAATAGAAATGTGTAAAAAAAACTTTAAGCTTGTAAATGCCAGACATTTGCAAAGACTAAAAAGATATTAAAACTTTTAAATTTAACTTACACGGAGTTAAATTTAAAAGTTTTTTATTTCAAATCCAAATTTTGAAAAAACCTTCCAATTGAAAGACTTAAAATAAGACCCATTTTTAACTCAAAATCGAAAGTTTATTACTGTTCAAAATTGAGCTTTGTCTCAAATATTGAAAACATTAAAAATATGAAAGTTCCCGAACTTTGGAAGAAACGTACAAAGTTCAAGAGCCTCTAAATTGTTAATGAGCTATTATTCTTTAAATTTTCTAAAATCAAAATATTTATTAGGAAGAGTTTTTAATTTTATCTATTTTGAACAGAGTAAGCTTTTACATTTTTTATAATAATAATGTTTTTAATTTTGAAATGTTCATTTTTTCTAAAAGTATCTCAGTATAAAGTACCAATTACAAGAAAACGGTGTCCGAGTACTGATACTCTTCTTACTCTTTTTTTTTTACTTTAGTTTTTTAAAATTGAAGCTAAGTAAATTGAAGTATGTGTCACCATTTTATTCTTGTTTTTTTTGTTTGTATCAACAAGAATTTCGTAGTTGAGAAATAATATTTGGACCAACTATTTCAGTTATTAAATGTCAGTACATTTTGTGGGGATTAATAGAGATTTTATAAACTGAGATTCATGCCTCTGAAATAATGCTAAACACAGCAAGAAGTTCTAATTTTCATCATATTGATGTTACGATTACAAGCTGGGTGTGCTATACCTCGATACTTGTTTGTAAAGTGACAATGATCACAATTGATTTCGCTGACAAAAATTGAGCCTATGTATTTAAAAATTGCCAAACTGTGAATTTATTTATAAAAAATTGCTTAAACAATCACCAAAAAGAATTTATTCCTTATTAATGGTAATTCAACACTTATTTTTCTCACTTTTCATACCTAATCTATCCATTTCAATCAGCTAAACATCACCAATCCCAAAAAAACTATTTTTTTAAATTAATTTGTTTATAAAGCAGTACAATTCTTGAAAATCATTTTTACTAATTGAAAATCATTTCCCTGTAGTTGTAACACAGTTTCATGTTCTTCTTTGATCAATCTGAATGTATTAAAAAAAAGCACTTGGTAAAAGTTAAAATAAAAAAATTTCAACTTTGTAGTCAAGTAACAAATTCTCAAACAATTCAAAAAATCGAATCACACAAATCTTTTCAAAATTAGAAAAGCTCTCTAAGTTAAGTGAGATTGAATCAGATCCCCCCCCCCTAAATTCTTAATAAGAATATATTAAATTATGATATAAATAATATACGCTCTGTTAGTTAAACAAACATGAAACCATTATGAAAAAAGTTGTGCAAAATAAAACGTGTTAATAATAATAAGTGTTTAGATTTACATACTTACAATTTTATAATTTTTTCAGGACTCAATGTTTATTTTAAATATTTGTTTTTGCTCTAGAAATTATTAAAATTTTTATTTATTCATTGCAAACTTCAAAGTATTTTTCCTTTTTTTCAATTTTTACTCAAAAGCTAACTACATTAAAACTAACACGAAAATCCAAATAATTTTTGGTTCAAAATTCATTTTTTCGGTTGAAAAGTCAACTGTTAAATTTCTGGTTAGGAATCCATCCTTTTTGGCTAAAAATTTTACTATTTGGTTCACAATTTGATAATTTTTTTTTTAAAGTAAAACAATTTAAGTGAAAAGTCATCTGTTTTGGTTGCTGAATCAATTTTTTTGCAAAAAATTTGTTTTTCTTGCGGAAAATTCATATTTTTTCTAAAAAATTCAACTATTTGGCCAAAACTTAAAGTACTTTGTTGAAAATTAATTTTTTAAATAAAAGATGTGTAATTTAAGTTGAAAATTAATTGATTTGGTAGAAATAGATACATTTGGTTGAAAATTAATTTTTGTTGTTAAAAATAAATGTATTTTTTGGAAAATTTATCTTTTTTGGTAGAAAATGAATACTTTTAATTAAAGATTTAACTAATGAAAAAAATTTATGTATTTTGTGAAAAATTCGTCTTTTTGGTAGAGAATCAAATTTTTTGGGTTTAAAATGCAACTGTTTCTTTGAAAATCAGTCTGTTTTACTTACAGGATTAAAATATTTTATTGAAAATTCATTTTTTTAGATCGAAAATTCACACGTTTGTCAGAAACCTAAGCTAATTTTTTAAAAATTAAATTTTTTAGTCAAAGATGAATTATTTCAGTTAAAAATTCATTTTTTTTAGTTGATTATTTATAAAATTTCTTATGAAATTTCTTTTTGCTTTGGTTTACATTTTTTTCATTACAATTTTAACTATTGCATTTTTAATTAAAAATTTATATTTTCAGTTAAAAAATCTACTATTTGATTGAAAATTAACGTACTTTGATAATAACTTATCTTTTATGGTAAAAAATAATTCTTATTGATTTAAAATTAAACTATTTTATTGAAAATTTATGTGAAAAATTAAAATACCTTTCTAAAAATTCAAAATTTCAGTAAAAGGTTCATTATTTTAGTTAAAAATTTATTTTTTTTGTTTGAAAATTTATTTGCTTCATTGTAAATTTGTTTCTTTTTTGTTAAAAATTTATATTTTTTATTTAACTGATGAACTATTAGGTTAAAAATATAGATATTTTGCTAAAAGTTCGTCTTTTCTGGAAAAAAATTATTCCTCTTAGTTTTCAAATTGAACTGTTTAGTGACAAATTAATGTATTTTCTTGAAAATTCGCTTTTTCGGTAAACAAATTTTTTTTGGGTTGGAAATGCAATTGTTTGGTTGGAGATAAATCTATTTTAGTTAAGGATTCAAGTATTTTCTTGACAATTCATTTTTCAGGTAAAAATTTAATTCCTTGTTCAAAAGTTAAAACTAACTTCATAAAAATTCACTTTTTTCTTTGAGGATTTATGATTTTTGTCGAAATTTAATTCATTTCATAAAAAATTTATCTATTTTTTACGAAAATTTTTGTTGGGAATTAAGTTTCAATAAAAAATCAACTATTTCATTGAAAATCAGTATTTTTGTTGATTTAATTGCTTGGTAGAAAATTTCAGTAATTTCTTCAAAATTCATTTTATGAGTCAAAGGTTCATCATTTTAGTTGAAAATTCAATTTTCTTATTTAAAATTTATCTGTTTTGCTAAAAAAAATTTTTTTGTCGAAAATGAATATTTTTTAGTTAAAAAATCAAATATTTCATTAAAAAGCTATTTAATTTGTTAAGAAGTCTTCTTTTTTGGTCAAAAATAAATTTTTTGGGTTAAAAATGTAATGTTTGGTGAAAAATTATCGGTTTCAGTTAAAGATTCAAGTTATTTGTTAAAAATTCATCTTTTTATGTAACAATTTAAATCTTGGGTAAAAAGTTTAACCACTTTCTGTAAAATTATTTTTTTTAAAGATTAATGAATTTCTTTGAAAATTTATCTCTTTGGTTTAAAATTGAACCACTTTATTCAAAATTTGTTTCTCTTTCTATCATCAACTATATTTTATCTTTTGTTGAGAATTCATAATTTTAGGTGAAGGTTTAACTCCTTGGTTAAAAGTTAAACTTCTTTGTTAATTAATAAGAAACAGTTAGGTTTTACGAAATCGTCTTACTTTATTTTGAGATTATCTCTAAACAAATCCACACAAAAAATTAGTCATACAAAATTACATCAGTTGGGGGGGGGGGGGG
>JAUELO010000366.1:4930205-4946443 GCA_032357855.1 Amphibolips quercusostensackenii
ATAAACTAACTGACCAGATCTACTAATCTGAGTCAGGACAAATTAAGGTAAAGTGACTATTTATTCAGACCGTCACAAAAGACAATTTAAGTGTTATTCTTGATATAAATATATCTTGAGATTATTTTAACAGAATATACAATACGATCATTATAATACAGATTCTCGGGCGAAATCGCTTGAATATCTAAGCAAATTAAAATCTCAGATGCTTTCACAAGGAAACAAGCAAAATGAAATAAGTGAGGAAGATTAAAGCAGTTTTAATTTGCCAAGCATTCCTAAGAATGTTAATACCTTATTGGTATATCGTTTGCAGAGAAAAGGTATAACATAATTCACGTATATAGAATTTTTTGAGGTGAGCACAGGTAAAAAATTCATTTATTTACAATAATTCAACAAGAATAAATTTTTTTATTAATCTTTTGTCCAATGTTTGACCTAGAAATGTATTTCAACATGTTTTCGATGTGTATTTGAAGAAATACAATATTTCATAAAAATGAAAATTCAGACGACATACATAATAAAATGTTAAAACTATTTAAGATGGCGGAAATTCTTGCAATTGATTTCCAGAATATGTTACTACAGACTTGTTATTAAAATTTGATGTGACTTAGTTAAGTAGATTAGACTACGGAGGTGAGCACAAGTCAAAATTTTAAATTCTTTACAATAATTTGACGATAATGAATTTTTAAATCCAATTTTGTGCTTAATATTTGAACTAAAATTGTACAGCAACATGTTTTCCATATGTTTTTGAAAAAAATACTATGTTTTTTTGAATATAAATCTTGAGTTATTCAAGATTTGCGGTGGTAAATTGTCGCCAGGTACAAAAAAACCCACTAAAAATCCTTATCTGGAATAATCATGTATTTTGCACCTCATGTGTTTTTTTAATTTCATCTAACAATAATGTATTTTTATTGAAGAGAATAAAATATATTAATATAAAATCTTATGCAGAATAAATTAGCAGTAAAGTTCAGTGAACTTAGCCACTCTTTTAATTTTTAATTAAGAATAAAAAAAAGCAATAAATTAAATATAATTAATTCTTAGTAAAAATTACTTAACCAATTAGGTTAATTTCTCATACTTAGTAAATTATTCATTCAAGTTAAATTAAGTTAATTAGGCGCACCTATTTTATTTTTTTTAAGTACAAGAAACGCTTGTGATTTCACATTAGTTAATTCTGAGCAATTTGAATCTTTGCGTAATATATTTCACTTACATTCCCTAGGATATACGTGTATATATCTAGCTTCTGGTTGCAACTCAGGCTACGACAGTCAGCTAAATTTGAACCTTAAACGTTATAATTTTCATTCTTCTTTTTTAACAATTTTTATTTGTAAATAACATTGGTAAACTTTTTAATAAATAACTTATTTAGAAAAAATTTAGGTACGTTCAAAAGATATTCAGAAGTTTTAAAAAGATTCAAACATTATTTTAATTCTGAAAAAATGTCTAAAAAATTATCAAAACAAAATATAGAATTTTTAAGATTTTTAAATAAATTTATAAAGCTTTTTGAGGATTTTTAAAGGTTTTAAGATAGTAAACATTTTTTTAAGATTCCTGAAAAAATTCTCAATGACTTTTTATCCCACAAATTTGATTTTAACAGAATATTAAAAAAGATTTCACAAAACACCCAATATTGTCAAAAAATAATTTTGAACTTTTTGAAGGAATCTATTTTTTTGAAGATTCAATAAAATTTTTCACAAAAAAAATAGAATCATCAATTTAAATACTTAAACCTTTTGAAAAAATTTTAAAATCATAAAAAATTTGAAAAGATTCTAAATGATTAAAAACATAATGTTTATTTTATAAAATTTTAAAATAAAATTTTAAATCTGTTTTAGAATTTAGCGAGGTTTTAAGGTAATACGTTTTCCTTAATATTCCTTAAAAAAAGTCGAAATGACTTCTGATTTAAAAAAATATTTAACTAGTATTATTGAACTCGTATTATTAAACTAGTAATATTCAACTAATATTCAACTAGAATAGTTACATTTTGGATTAAAAAAAATTGATTTTTAAACAAACAAAAAATCAACACAATAGTTAAACTTTCATCTAGAAAAGTTAAATTTCAGTAAAAGAAAATTAATATTAAGCTAAAGAAAAAACAAATTTGCAAAAAAATAGCTCATTTTTCAACTAAAGATGTGAATTTTCAATTGAAATAATGAATCCTTAACCAAACAGAAAATAAATTTTTCACAAAATAATTAATTTTTGAAAAAGTCAAATTTTTAGTATAAGGAAATTAATTTTAGCTAAAAAAACAAGTTTGCAACAAAATAGCTCATTTTTTCGGATTTCTTTAGTTTGTCAGGATTAAAAAAAAATGTTTACAAAAAAATAAAATCATATTAAAAAAATATTTAGAACATTTAAAAGAATTTCCAAAATAATTAAAAATTTGAAAACATTTCAAGTGATTAAAAACAAATTGTAGATTTACAATTTTTTTTTAATTTCTAGAAAAATTTCAAATGACTTTTTATTCTGAAAAATTAATTTAAATAGATTATCAAAAAAGTTTCAAAAGATGTCTGAAATTGTCAAAAAATAATTTGGAACATTTTAAGCGATTTTTTTTAGTTTTCCAGGATTTGGTGAAAATTTAAAAAAAAAATAGAATTATTTAACAAACTACTGAGAACTTTTATACGCATTTTAAAAATATTAAAAAATATGAAATTATTTTCAATAATTAAAAACAAAATGTAGCTTTTTAACATATTTGTATAAAATTTTGAATCAGTTCTAGAATTTTGATAGGATTTAAAATGATAAAACGTTTTTTTTTAAATTTTTGGGAACATTTGAAATTATTTTTTATTTTGAAAAATGAATTTTGACAGATTATTAAAAAAGATTTTAAAAGACATCCAAAATTGTCAAAAAATAATTTGGAACATTTCAAGTAATTTTTTTTTATTTCCCGGGATTTAATTAAAGTTTTAGAAAAAATTAGAATCCTTTTGAAAATACTTAGAACTTTTGAAAGAAATAAAAAAATGATACAAGATCTTTAAGCATTTCAAATAAATTAAAACAAAGTGTACATTTTTTAACATTTTGAAATAAAATTTTGAAATAAAATTTTAAATCTATTTAGTATTTAGAGAGGTTTTAAGTTAATTTAACATTTTCCTTGAAATTCATGGAAAAATTAAAAATAACTTTTTATATTAAACAATAAATTTTAAGAGGTTATTGAAAAAGATTTCAAAAGACATCCAAAATAGTCAAAACATAATTTGGAATATTTTAAGTGATTTTTTTTATTTTCCTAGGATGTAATGAAAGTTTTACAAAGAAATAGAATCATTAAAAAATATTTAAAACTTTAAAAATAATTTTAAAAATTATAAAAAATTTGAAAACGTTCTTAATAGCTTAAAACAAAACGTAGATTTTTTAACATTTTAAAATAAGATTTTGAATCTTCTACAGAATTTGGGAGGTTACAAGGTAATACAAAATTTTCTCTAAGATTCCTGGGAAAATCGAGGATGATTTTCTATTTTTAAAAATTACTTTTAACAGATTATTAAAAAGATTTGCAAACATATTCAAAATTGTGAAAAAAAATATAATTTAGAACATTTTGAGTTATTCTTGTTAATTCACTAAAATTTGATAAAAGTTTGGAAAAAAAATTAAAATCATTAAAGCAAATAACTACAACTTTTAAATGAATTTTAAAAATAATAAGAAATGTAAAAACCTTTTAAATAATTACAAAACAAAATGTAGATTTTTGAACATTTTGAAACTAAATTTTTAAACTGTTTCAGGAAATTGAGAGGCTTTGAAATAATACAGTGCTTCTCTTAAAATGCCTGGGAAAATTTAAAATGACTTCAAATGAGCGTCACTACGTGTTAACACAAGCGTTCAATATGACTGTACATTGTGCATATATTGAAACGTAGAAGACAGTCAACGAATTTTTCGACAAATTGTAAATCAGGTATTCCTTTTTGTGCTGAATGGTTATTGTTTTTTATCTTTTTGGAATTTGAAGGACTTTTAATAAAAAATTGAATGCTTGTGTAGAACTTTGTCAAAATCTGCTGAATAAAAATTCGAGAACTGTTGTAATTAGATTGTGTTCGAATAATTCTATGACTTTTTTATTTTTTTGATGAAGTCTGCGGTTCTTCAGTAAAAATTAGATAAGATGCTTAAAAAAATGACCTATCTTAGAATGGGTGACTAGTCAAGTAAAGTTTTGACAACTCATTTTTTCCATGTACATATGAAGAAGAGAGTGAAAAACCTTTTCAAAGAAAATGATCTGCTTTTAAAAAGCATTAGCAGGCGACTAACGATATTAAAAAATCTGTTTATCTTTAAAAACATGTTAATGGTGAAGTCAAACGTTTCTTGCCTTTCAAAACCGATAACACTGTGCTTCAATTCGATTGCTTCCTAACCACCAATTATTTTGTGGTTCAACAATCTGTAAGTACTAAATAATATTTTACAAATATTGTTTCAGTTTGCTCACTTTCTGAAAATCATAAATTTTTTATCATATCAGAATTCTTTTTATCTTCGTACTAAGAAAATAGAGCTAGTTCAGAGCTACTACTGTATGATGCTACTTTTTGAATATAACATTTTTATTTACCTGTTAGTTGTTTGTTGTACTCATCACTGAAGTTAATTTTTTCACTCACGAAGTAACTTAAATATTATTTTATTGGTACAAAAATCGATCATCAGAAACGTTGGCGGAAAAACTGCAAAGCCGTTCACCAGTTTGCTTTAGCGAAACTTTTCACAAATAAGTGCGCTGACATTTGCACCTGGGCAGGTCGCAGTAACACAAGGAAAAATGCAGTTGAGCAGCTCGACTGTATTTAAATTTTGTCAATCATTGTCCCTCAAATATTGCCATTTTGATATACCAAATGTGATTATTTTCAACTTACAGTAATGAATTATATTTCAGAATTTGATTTTGATCCGATGGCTTCGCGAAATTCGTTGAACATGTAAGGATTTTTTACTGAAGTAAAGAGAGTAGAAAAAAAAATATCAAGTCTAAAAAATTTCAGACCAAAGGTCAAAAAATTAATTATTTTGCCATTCTTTACATTGTTTCTCTGTATCTATTTGTTGAAATTCCTTGAAATACTTTAGACTTTTTTACAAAATTACAAAGTTAAAATTAATAAATTGAATAAATAAGTAAACAGATTTATAAGGTAATAAATAGATTTATAATATAATATAATATTTTATAATATGATATGATATGATGTAATGTGATGTGATGTGATGTGATATGATATAATATAATGTAATATAATATAATATAATATGATGTGATGTGATATGATATAATATGATATGATATGATATGATATGATATAATATAATATAATATAATATAATATAATAACAAACTAGTTGAATATTAGAAAGAAATAATTTTTAACAAAGTTTTATAAAAAAAACCTTTTCAACACAGTTGTTGCATTTTTGAACAAAAAAGATGACTTTTGAACAAAATAATTATATTTTCAAAATGAAATTGAATTTTAGAAAAAATAATTAAACTTTCAACAGCATGAAATTTTATATGTACATAATATTATGTATATATAATAATACAACATAATAATAACATTATTTATATATATATAAATAATTTTATTTTGTTAAAAATTCAATTATTATGTTGAAAAGTCATATTTTTTGTTTAAAAATTCAACTGCTCTGTTGAAAATTTGTCTTTTTTTGTTAAATAAAATTTAGTTGAAAATGATTTTTTAAATATTCAACTAGTTTGTTAAAAATTAAATTGTTTTCTTGAAAATTTAACTACTTTATTTTAATTTAATTATTTTGTTCAATCTTTTCTGTTCAAAGATTCGACCACTTGCAATTGAAAATTCAACTTTTAACGTTAAAATTAAACTATCTGGTTAAAAACTTATCTATTTTTTAGAAAATTCGTTTCTTATGCTTGAAAGTTTAATTATTTAGTTCTGATTTAAATGTTTGGTTAATAAAGGTTTTCTTTCAGATTCTACAATTTCGTTTAAAATTCATCTTTGTAAGACGGTAATTCAACTACGTGATTAGAAATTCAAGTATTTTGTTAAAAAATTAATTATTTTGACGAAAATTTAACTATTTTGTTAAAAATTTGTCCGTTTTGTCCAAAACTTCAACTTCTTTGTTGATAATTCGTCTTTTTGGACTCCAAATTTATCTTTTTTGGATTGAAAATTAATGTATTTTGACAGAAAAGTTTTTGATTTAAATTAAACTATCTTCTGAAAAATTTATATTTTTAGCGTAAAGATTCCACTATTCAGTTAGAAATGCAACAGTTTGCCTTCGAACATATGTTCATGGGGTTATTCCTACTTGTGACGTCACCACTCATCCTAGAAGTCAGCAGGGGGAGAGGGGGTCAAGCTTTCTGTTCTTATTTGTGACGTAAAAAAGGAGGAGTGAAAAAAGTTTTCAAAATATCGTGACATAGTATTTTGACGGAATCTAAATGAAAAGTGAAGCAATTTGATTGAATTGAATAATGCGTGCTCATGGCGTAAAAAAAATTAAGATATATAGTTTAATAAAATGTTGAGTGAAATGAGGGAAGAAAGTAAAAACGAGGTTAATGGCCTTATTTTGAGTAAGGAATGGAAGGAATTATAGCAGTGAGACTATAAGTTAGTGGCATGCTTGCACACGCACAAGCATAAGCAGAAAAGTAGTGGGGCGCATGTTATAGAAGCAAGGTAAGAAAGAAGGTAACGGAAGTGAGAGCAATTAACGATATAAGTGGTCCGCTGGTCTCAAAGTGGAGATAAGATCAACCTAACTTGGCTCTAGCTGTTTCCTTAGCTTTAGCTACCAGTCGATCCAGAGATAGTGACGCCAAGGAGGCAGGTGCCTGCCTTTTGGACACATTATACGCTCTTACTCACTTCGATTTTTTACCCCCACTCGCCTGTCTGCCTCTATGCCACGCGTTGTTTGTTATACTATATACTTCCACTTCTTCATTCACAATCACGCTACTCGCTACAAAAAGTTTATAAAACGTTACCTACGTGATTACGATACTTTATGGATAATTTAGATTTTTATCTCAACTCTTCCCCTCCCATACTTCACCTCCTCTGCACCCCCTTATTTCGCCTACTTTTTCTCCTTTCCCGTAAATACCCTCCCCTCATTTTCCCTGCCAAACCTCAATTCCTGTACTTCTACCTCCTCTATTTTCCCTCTCATCACTTCTTCTACTACTCTTCCCCATATTTCTCATACTTCCCCTCCTCTCCCTGTTTTCCCTACCTTACTCTCACATACCTACTACCCCTTTTCCCTTTTCTCACCTACTTTCCCTTAATTGCATTTCGCTTTTTAGCCTTTATATCTCCTACTTCCCCCCCCTTACTTTCCTTATTTCCCCTTCTGTGGTAAAAGAACGACGGAAGGATGGTCACCTGACCAAATTGGCCTTATTTCTAGAAATAAATATTTTTTCTCAAGGACTATTTAAAATTACAATAATTGTGTACCCCTTGTGTCATTAATCTAGTTTATACTATGAAATTATTTTGCGACACGTTTTATTGTTGGACGTAAAAGATTTATCTTGTCCCAAAATTATAGCTTGAGTTCCACTTTTAAAAGTGCGCTAATATCTTATTTCTTACACCTTCCTCCTATCTTTCCCTTCTCTATTACTAATCTTTCTGTAAACAAATTCCTCTCTCTTAACTACCCTCCCCCTCATTTTTCCTACCTAAGGTCAATTCCTATATTCCTCCGTCCTTTACTTTCTCTCTCATCACTTCTCCTACTACTCTTCCCGGTATTTCTCATACTTACCCTCCTCTTTCTCACTTCCCCTTCCCTACTCACTCTTGTTTACCTACTGCTATTTTTCTCCCTTGTCTTTCTTCCTTTTCTTGTCTCCCTTCATATACTTCTCCTCAATTTTTTTCTCCTTATTAGCCTTTATATCTTCTCCTTCCACTCCCCTTAATTTTCCTTACTTCCCCTCCTGCAGTGAAAGAACGACAAAAGGATGGACACCCGGCCAAATTGGATAGATTTTTAGAAATAAATACTTTTCCCTAGGGGTTTGAGTTCTACTTTTAGAAGTGCGTTAATGTCTAATTTTATAAACTTTCTTGCTCCTATCTTTACCTGTTCTAGTACTAATCGTTTTGTAAATAAATTTCTCTTTCATGAACACCCTTCCACTTATTTTTCCTACCAAACCTCAATTCCTATATACTTTTCCCTCCTTTACTTTCCTTCTTATCACTTCTCCTACCACACTTCCCCGAATTTCCCATACTTCCTCTCCTCTTCCTCACTTACACTTCTTTATTCGCTCTCACTTTCCTACCACCCCACTACTCCCTTCCTTTCCTTCACCTACTTCCCCTCAATTTCCCTCCTTCTAGTATCCTTCACATCTCCTATTTTCCCTTCCCTTGATGTTATTAATGTTATTAATGTAGTTTATGCAAAAAACCTTGAAATTATTTTACGTCACGTTTTACTGTTGCATGTCAAAGATTTATCTTTTCTAAAAATTATAGTTTGAGTTTCATTTCGAAATGAGCGTCAACGTCTAATTCCTTACACCTTCTTCCTCTCACGTTTACCTCTTCTACTACTAATCTTTCTGTACATAAATTCCCCCCTCATAAATACCCTGCCCGTCATTTTTCCTACCTAAACTTGATTTTTATACTTCTCCCTCCTTTACTTTCACTCTCATCACTTCCCCTACTACTCTTTCCCGTATTTCTCATACTTACCCTCCTTTTCCTCACTCCTCCTTCTTTACTCACTCTCGCTTACCTACTGCTCCTTCCTTCCCTCTTCTTCCTTCCTTTTCTTCCCTTATTTCACCTACTTCCCCTCAATTCCCCTTGCCTTATTAGCCTTTATATCTCGTAATTTCCCTCCCCTTAATTTCCCTTACTTCCCCTTTTGTGGTGAAAGGACGACGGAAGGATGGACACCCGTCCAAATTAGCCTTATTTTCAGAAATAAATATTTTTTTTCAGGGAATATTCAAAGTTAAATTATTTGTTAATCCCTTGTGTCATTAATCTAGTATATTTAAAGAATCTTGAAATTGTTTTACGAAGCGTTTTATTGCTGAACGTAAAAATGATATCTTGTTTTAAAATTAAAGTTCGAGTTCCACTTTTACAAGAGCGCGAATGCCTAATTTCTTACACCTTCTTCCTCCCATCTTTACCTCTTCTACAATTAATCCTTCTTTTTTTACTTTAATTTTTTTCTTATCTTTCCCTGTAGTACATTCCTGCTCTACTCTTATCATCATTACATTGCGCTGCCTTTTTTATTCTTTCTCTTTGCATTGCAAACCTGCTATTTGTAACATCTCAACCTTTCTCTCACTCCTTCCTATCCTTTTTCATCTAGCTACGTTTCCATGATTATAACTGTATCCTATAGTACCAAATTTATCATAAATTCCTTATCCTCTCTTTTTAAACTTTCTACATTCCAGTAACATACACTCCATCTTTCTGTTCTTTCCTTTCTCGTTTCTTTTTGTTTCCTAATATTTCTTATTTGCTCTCTCCTTTTCCTTTCTCTCCTAGATTCCCGGCAACTAATTTTTACTTACTCCGCACCTTCTTCCTTGAGATCCCACAATGTACCATCTATCTGTATTTTTCCATACTTAACATATGTTCTTTTGCACTTCTTTCCTTCCTCTTCCGCTATTTTCTACAACTTATACTGATATTCTTTCTTACCCGTGTCAAATTATCCTTTTTTTCACCGAGATCCTATATAATGTCCTCTTCTTATTCATCCTCTTATAGTTTCACCAGTACTATTTTTAAGCCTCTTTACCCTTCCTACCCTAAACGTCGCGCTTTCTCCATTCCTACTTTGCATCTATCCTTTTCAGCACTTTTTTTATTCCTTCCTTCTGTTATTTTAGTTGATTCTGTTATAGAGGACGACAAGGTAGTAGAGAATGTCAAGAAACTAGTTGTGAGAGATTATATAGATTCGGATCACTTTCCCATAATAGTGACATTAGTAGGAGAAAAGAGTAATAACAATAAGGATGAAAAGAAGGTAAAGGTAAGATGAGCAGAGTGAGGGAATAGAGAAAAGAGATCAATAGAAAGAAAAGAACAATTTATGGGAAAGGTCGGAAATAGCAAAATGAGAGTGGGAAATATAAACGAGAAAATGGAAATGATAATAAGAGAAATGAAAAAAAAGAGTTTACAAGCAATAAAGAAATTAGTAAAGGAGGGAATAGAAGTGGATGGGATAAGAAATATTAGAAGAAGACAGTATGACTAAGGAATGAAGAAAATGGAGGAAGGGGAATAAGAAAAAGTAGTAAAAAAAGAAGTATACGGAGTTGTGCGGTAAAAAAGGGAAAATGAAAGGTTTAAAGAAGAGGTCGAAAAGGCTAGGATGGGAAAAGAGTCTTGGAAGGCAGTAAATAGATAAGTGATAGATAAAGAAAAGGTAGAGAAAGAGAAAAAAATAGATAAGAATATGGAAGAATAAATAAAGAAATAAACCAAGATATTAAGATAGTGGAATGGAAAAAATATTTAATGGATTCGCGAGGAGGGTAGAGAAAGAACTTCAGAAAGTAGGAAAATATGGTAGAGAAAGACACGAAAAAAAAGAAATAACAAGAAAAAAACAGCCACGGTGTTAGGAATGATGAAAGATGGGAAGGCCCTTGATGTAAATGAGTCTCCAAATAAAGTCTGAAGATATGGCGTGAACTAAGGAGGTGTGCATCGATAATGTGCAACAGAGGCAAGGGGTGGCTGAATTTGTAAAAAGAAGGGGTAGTATCATCTACAGTAAATAAGGGCTAAGAAAAGGAGGTTAAAGATTATAGGGAAATGGCGCTAATGAAAAACATTGTATAAGGTATGTGTTACTCTTTTATTGAAGAGGCTGAAAAAAAAGTTAAGGAGGGTAAAAAGGTATGATGATAGCAATGTGCTGGGATTTAAAGATGGATTTTGACTCATTGGACACAGTCGAGATTGAAAAAGTTGTGGTAAAAAATAGAATGAGAGAGGGTTCAATAAAGAGAGTATCGGATATTTTTAGAGACACAAGAAAGCAGGATGAATGTATCAGAGAAAGTGGAAGATATTTTCTGGTTGGTGAGAGGAGTAAGACAAGGGTGTACCCTGAGCCCAGTTTTATTTAATATACTGATTTTAGACTTTGAAGAAGAAATAAAGGGAAGAGGATAGAAAGGAGTGAGGATGTAAAAAGAAAAGAGATACAGACTCGCATACGCGGACGATATGGTGTTAATGGTAGATGGTAAAGGAGGGATGGTGGGCTTAATTACAGGTTTGAAGAAATACTTAGACGTTCAAAAAATATATTTCAGTGTAGGAAAGAAAGAGATAATGGGGTTTTGAAAATGAGGGAAAAAATGGATAGAGAGATGGAAATGAGTATGATAAGAAGTATAAGAGTCTGAATATTTTGGATATACCCCTTAAATAATTGAAGATCACGAAACTCACATAAGAGAACCGATGAAAAATATGAAACTCATATGAGAGAAAGGATAGAAAAGCAGCAGGGGTAAGAGAGCAGATATAGAGAATAGGAAAAAGAAGGGTTCAGAAAAGATTGGGGAAGGAGAATGTGGTCATTTGATACCCTGGTATGGCCGCTATTAGGCTATGGAGCAGAGATATAGGTATGAAAGGAAAGACATTAAAAGGTCTAAAAAAAGGTATATAAGGTGGACGCTAGTGGTAAAGAGGACGCGTGGATAAGTAGTAAGAGAGGGAGCGCAAATAATTCTTTTAAGTACTAAAGCAAAAGGAGGGCATGGAAGTTTGAGACGGAGCTAAGGAACGGGAAGGGACGGACTCGTTCAAACAGTGTTTGAAGGATCTAGAAGAAAGGAGAGTCAGAGCGATAAAATTAGCTATACGAAAAGAAGAAAGAAGGGCGTTCCTTGGTGCTAGAGATATAGGAGAAGGGGCTGGAGTGTATAAGGAATTGCAGAAAAGTTCGAGGGTAAGTCAATTAATAGAAAGATGGGGATGATTGATGAATGAAAATATAACAAATGGTATAAGATGATAAAAAAGGAAGGGGTACCAACTTATTAAGAAAAGGGATGGTGTAAGAGAGGATGACACAAAATAGCAAGATTAAGATTAAAAAACGGTATAAGGGAAGATATGTATTGGAGAAAGAAGGAGAAAATAAAGTTTAGAATCGGAGAATGGTAAAGGAAACATAGGAGCACGTATGGGAACGATGTGGGGGAGGGATGGATGATGAGGCAAGCTGGAAAAAAGTGTGATAAAGATTCTAGGGAAGGGTGGATTGAGTCAGGAGGCTAGAGGAGCGAATGAGAAAAAATAAGAGTTGATGTGAGAAAAAATGGCTAAGAAAGAAATGATTGAGAGTTGTAAGCAATGCTTATGTAATAGTGTAAGTATGGATTAAGAAGAGTATGCATAAGAAATTTGAAAAATTAAAATTTAAGATCAATCATAAAGATTTATGGATCGGATGACCGCAGTTGTTTGTAATGTGTTTATGGTATCATATTATATGTAGTTATGGTGTCATATTACATGTAATTATGGTATCATATTATATGTGACTATGGTATCATATTACAGACGATTATGGTATCATATTACATCATATTACACTGGAAAAAATTTTATTGTCGTACGTCCGAAGAACGATGAGTAGTACGTTAGAATATAGACTCTGCTGGCAAGTCAGTCGTAGAAAACGTTTTGGATCGGATGATGAGATAAGTCCATTGTCTCTCATGTTCAGTTTTACGTGGTAATTGTTTGGACACCATATGCCTGCGCATCGTAGTATAGATATAGTTTGCTCAGCGAAACGTTAAACGTTAAACGGAGGAAGCTCGGCTCATCTCGATCATCGCGCGCGCGATAAGATCCGTTCCTTCCTAATTACAATATTTTAATTCCGCCGACATGTGCGCCCCACTGCGTCCCCAAAAAATAACGAAATAACGAGGCACGAAACAAGAAAGAGGTAACTGTTGGCTAAACATTCGGCTTTTATCGCGATTGCAATAATTAATTAGCCGGGAGATAACGCACCAGACTGCATGGCTGCAACGCCCGCTGAGCTCAAGTCTAATGCGCAAAGACGCGACAAATTATTTATTGTTTCCTGCTTATGACCGCGAGTATGCACATATCCCAAATTTACACATGCGCGACTAATGAATATATACTATCTCCTCACAAACATCAAATATCTTTCAATTTTTTTTTTCATCGTTATGCTTTCTGCCAATGGAAAAAAGCTTATCCAATGGAAATTCATCAAGGTTTGCGGAACAAAATCGCCGCCAAGTACGAAAAATAACGCAAATCTATTTTTTTTTTTAACTGTGGATATTCGGATTTGACGGTGCAATGCTTGAATTTTTATATGCCTGGAAACCCTCAAAAATGTCAGGAAATTTTTTTTTTAAGTTAAGGAATTTTTGCAAAAGTGTGCTTAATATTTTTTTAAATTGCAGTATAAAATTAAATAACAATTATTTTTCTTTTGTAAAAGTAGCTTTATATTATTGTATTTAACTATTATTGTGAAGATCCTTTTTTTGTCTTGAAATTAATTTTTTCAACTGTAAATTTATCTTTTCTATTTCCGGTTGAAAGCTCATTGTTTTTAGTTAAAAATTCAAGTATCTGATGAAAATTTATGTATTTCGTTAAAAATTAGTTTTCATTTGTAGAAAATTGATTGGTTAACAATTTTTTGTTGAAAATTCATCTTTTTACTTGAAAATGAAACAGCTTGTTTGCAATAATTTTTTTCTTTTTCTTGACTTAAAAATCTTCCTTAGCTGAAAATTCATCTTATGTTAAAAAGTCTTTTTTTTTGTAGAATTCATCTATTCTTCATAAAAAAATCATCATCTTTTTTGGTTAAAATATCAATTATTTAATTAAAAGTTAAACTATTTTGTCAAAAAATAATTTCCTTTGGCTGAAGATTCATTATTCCAATTAAAAGTTCATCTTTTTGGTTGAAAATTCATTTTTTTAACAAAAAATTAGGCTATTTAATTTTTGGTTGGGAAATTATTTTCTTTATTAAAAAATTTATTTTTTTGGGGGAAAATTTATAATTGCAAATTTAACTATTCCAGTAGAAGATTCATTATTAATGTTGTAAATTCATCACTTTGTTCAAATATGTAACTATTTTGTTAAAAATGAGTTTCTTTTGGTTGAAAATTAATTTTCTTTTCAACTAAGAATGTCACTTTTATAATTAAATATTTAATTATTTTAGTTGAAAATCCATCTCTTTGGTTAAAAACTTATTTTCTCAACTAGAAAAACTATTCACTTTTTGGTAGATAATTTATCCTTTTTAGTTTGAAATTCATGTATGTTGCTAAAAATTTTCTCCTTTTGGTAAGAAATAATCTTTTTGGATGAGAAAAGGATTTTTTGTTGAAAAATTCATCATTTTTGTTCAAAATCCATCCTTTTGGTTTAAAATTCAACTCTTACAGTTGAAAATTCATTAGTTTCGTTAAAAATTGAAAAAAGTGGTAGAATTATTTTTTTTATAATTGAAAATTTACCTTTTCCGTTTTTTGTTAAAATAATCTTTTTTATTTAAAAATTAAACTACTTTGCTAAAAATTTGTCTTTTTCAGTTAAACATTCAAATATCTCATTCAAAATTCATGTATTATGTTGAAAAATCGTATTTTTCGGTAAAAAAGTAATCTTCATAATTAAAAATTTAACTATTTGGTGGAAAGTTCAACCACTTTATTAAAAATTTATTGTATTAGCTGAAGATTAAAAATTAAAAATTATTTTCATTATTATTAAAACTTTAACTATTTTGTTTAAAATTCTTGTTTTTGGTTGAAAATCAATTTTTTCAACTGCAAATTTAACCATTCCATTTTTAGTTGAAAATTGATCGCTTTCTTTTAAAATTGAACCATCTAATTGAAAATTCAACTTTTTTGTGGAAAATTCAATTATTTTGTTAAAAATTCTTCTTTTCAAATAAAAATTATATTATTATTGTATAAATCTCAAATATTTTAGAATTTTCCTGGTATGCAATAAATTTTACTATTTGTTTAAAATTGAAGTGTTTTGTTGATAATTCAAATTTGTGGGTTGAAAATTCAACTCTTTTCGAGAAAATTCGCCTTCTAGCTTCAAATTTCAACAGTTTTGTTAAACTTTTCTCTCTATCTTTACTAAAAAATCTTTCCTGGTTGAAAATTTTACTATTTGATTGAAAAATTTCTCTTTTTTGGTTAAATTCAACTGTTTTAATTTTAATTTTTAAAAAAATTGGTTAGAATATCAACTATTACTTTTTTTTGTTAAAAATTCATCTCTTAGTTTAAAAGTTTAATTATTTTGTTGAAAATTAAATTAGTTTCTTTAAATTTAGTCAACAATTTATCTACTTGGTCTAAAGTTGAACTACTTTTTCAAATATTCATTTAATTTTTTAAGATGAGATTTTTTAACTAAAAATTTAAGTATTCTATTATTGTTTAAAAATAATTCGTTTTAGGTAAAAAATCTCATAATTTGGTTAAATAACTTTTTAAAGAATTATTTTTGTGGTTGAAGATTAATAATTTTAGTAGAAAATTCATCTCTTTTGTTTAAAATTGAATTGTTGAAATTTTTTTTTGGGGTAACAATTAACTTTTTCAACTAAAAATTTAATTATTTGGTTGATTTACTTTTTCATTTATACTTAATATTTTCAAGTTCAAAAATTCCACTGTTTTTTAGAATATTTGCTTTTTTGGTTAAGAATTCAAAAATTTGGTAGGCTTTCTTTCTTGTCTTTTGACTGAAAAATCTTTCCACTTTAAAAATTAGACTACTTCATTGAAATTTGAACTGCTTTCTAAAAAATTCATTTTCCAGACTGAATATTTATGTATTTTCACTAAATTTCTTTTTTTAGATTAAAAATTAATCTTTTAGACTAAAAATCTAGCTTTTCCATTATTATTTTCAAATTGATCATTTTAGGTAAGCCCTTGAACAATTCAATTGAAAAATTTATGTACTTTCTTGTAAATTCATATATTTTTATAGAAAATTTATATAAATAATATATATATATATATATATATA
>JAUELO010000366.1:4984532-5000294 GCA_032357855.1 Amphibolips quercusostensackenii
AGACTGATTTAATTTAAAAAATTGCAAATGTCAATTAGATGATTAGGAGCGCTTCATAAGTGATGATTGGTAATTTGCACACGGGAACAGAGGTTGACTGTTCTGTAGAATTTGTGGTTCATATTATTTATACCGATTCCGTGTGAAGGCATCATGGAACCAACAAAATTTCCTTGAGACCGAATGTAGAAAATTAATATTCCGAACATGTGCAAAATTAATCTTTTATGAAAACGGTTTCTTTGTGTGAGCAACGTAAGTAGCTAATGATGTTCTGTAAAACTTGCTAATCAAATAGATAATTTACCTTCTGTTTTGGTACCACGTCTTGACTTGCGTATCCGTAAGCTGTAACTTGGCTGCTAATTCCATTCTGTCTTGAACGCTAAGATACTTCTGTCGTTCAAAACTCTTTTCAAGGGTTTGAAGTTGATGGTCAGTAAATGCTGTTCGTGCTTTTCTCTGTTTCTTGCTTTGGGAACTCAGAGAATTCGATGGTCCCTTTGGGTCATCCTCTTTACCACCTGAAACAAAACAAAATTATATAATTAAAATTAAGGATTCAAGATTTAGTGACGAAAGGTTCAAAAGTAGAACCTTAAGTTGATGAAAAATTTACATTCGGGAAGGAGTATCATAGTCGGAAATGTCTTAAATAATAGAACGACAAAAGATTAGAGTGTTCCTTATTAGGATGGTAAAAATTTCATTTGATAAATCAGTACCTCCTACTTGTCCAACTCAACCAGAATCGTGAGTGGCAACAAACGATTTAAAAGAAAAATGAATAGGACCAGTCTAATAGTGATACTAGAAAAGAAGGAAGGAACAAAGCGAGTTGGGGAATGATTCAGAAGTTCAGTCAGGGGGTGTAATCGGTTTTCTCGGAGATGCCCATTCCCACCCTCTGGAATAGCTTCTGCGGGGGATAATTTGCGGTGTCTCGACGCGACTGCGTGGACCAATCGGAGAACAACCAATCGCATCTCGGGTGCGCAAAACCACTGAGAACAAAAGGATCAGAGCGGAAGGAAGGCTGCCGGCGGCTGATCGCCATATAGAATCGCGCAAAAACCTCCACCGCCGCCGCATCGATTCGAGCTCGAAACAAAAGGAACCCGGGGACGTGAATCGTTCATAATGCTGATCAGAGAGACCAGTCACCGAGGTTCCATTCAATTCCGAAATTTAAGAGTTTGTTTTACAAGCTCCTTTATTGGCCGAAAGCCGAAACCCATTGCTCACTCTGCATCTAAACTTAACGCCTTCTTTGCAAATTGCCGCGATATCTGCGGAATTATAATTAGAAACTATCATCCTATATCCAGATCCTTGATGTGGGCATACTCATAATTTAAACTTCAAAGAATTGCAACTTGTATAGAAATTGCAAATAAATTTCTTTGAATCAAAGAATCTTTTTTCTGATTACGGGACAAGATCAAAAATGGATAATAAACAGCGATCCTATTTCCGGTACTGTGTATGAAATTTGGTATAAGGGGGTTTTCGTGGTCGCAGATTTTGAATTTGACGTCAAAAGGTAAAAATAACAAATGACAGGGGCCAAGTCTACAAATGTGATGACATAGAATTAATTACGTCTGCGCGAAATAGCCGTAGGATGCAGATAACGTATGCGAATAACGCACCGGAGAAAATCGTTCCACACCGTCATCCGTGGCCCTCTCGCGTGTATTTCATGCACAATGTACATTCTCCAGCTGCATAAAAGTGTGATTAACAGGATGTTTATCAAGCAATTATGCGATGGTACAATTAGTGCCAGCATGGCCGTCCGCGAGCTTGTCGTCGAATGTCGTCCTTCAGAGTACCAGCTTAGAGCGGATACCGTTTTACGCAGGAGGTCCTCTGCATCATAAAAATGAAAATATAAAACTTTCGCAAAGCATTGCTTTGCTTTTATGACCAACGGAGATGGGACCGTGGATTTTCCCTTTATCTCTTTTCGTAAATCCCGCCTACTATTTTTTCTATTGTGAATACGCAATTTTACATGCTTATTGCTTTACTTTATTCTCTGTACGCCTCATAAATGGTTACTGTGTCAGGAAAGAAAACAATAAACAAAGATAGAAATCTTTTTATAATATTATTGTTTTAAAAACATTAAAAACAGTACTACACAAATTATTATTTTTTTAAAATCATATTTGAGCAAAATCATTTTTTTCTGTTTCAGAATATATACTTCACGTTCATTATCCCTTGAAATCTTTAGAACTTTGAATTCCTGTTTTTTTTTTTTTTGTAAACCAACATCTTGGAACCAATTCGTATTCCTTTATTAACATTCTTCCTTTTATATTATGACTATTTATTTTTTTCTTTAAGGAACAGTAAAAACTGTAATGCACAAATAATTAGTTTGGGTTAATTATATTTTAGTTACATGCATTTTAAAAATAATAAATTTCTTCTGTTTTAGAAACAGTACATTATATACATTATCCTTAGAAATCTTTTCAACTTTAAATTTAAATTCTCTTTCATAAATAAACATCTATCAACCAATTCCTATATCGTCATAAACATTCATTCTTTGTTATTATTACAATTTCTTCATTTACTCAAGAACATAAACAACAGTGCTAAATTGTTATTTTGTTTAATTTATATTTAAGTTACATACATTTTAAAAATAAATTTTTTTTGCTTCAGAAGTACTACTTCGTAATTATCATACATCAAAATACTCCCAACCTTGAATTCCTATTCTCTTTTATAAATAAGAATCTGGCAACCAATTTATATTAATTTATTAACATATATTGTTTGTTATTATTACCATATATTTAACTATTTGTTTAAGATTTTTAAAAGCAGTGCTAAATTGTTATTTGTTCCAATTGTATTTGAGTTGCATGCATTTTAAAAATAATACATTTTTCTGTTTCAGAAATACTTCTTCGTATTCATCATACCTCGAAATCTTCACAACATTGAATTTCTATTTTTTTCATGAATCAACATCTGGTAACCAATTTTGATTCTCTCATTAACATTTATTCAATTATTTGTTTAAGATTCTTAAACACAATACTTAATTGTAATTTTTTTAAAATTATATTTGCATCGCATACATTTTAAAAATAATAATTTTTTTCTGTTTCAGAAATACTACATCGTATTCATCATATCTTAAAATCTTCACAATAATGAATTTCTATTCTCTTTCATGAATCAGCATCTGGCAACCAATTTTGATTCTTTCATTAACATTCATTGTTTGTTTTTATTACCAGTTATTTCATTATTTATTTCAGATTCTTAAAAACAGTACTGAATTGTTATTTTGTTTCAATTATATTTGAGTTGCATGAATTTTAAAAATAATACATTTTTCTGTTTCAGAAATACTACTTCGTATTCATCATACTTTAAAATCTTCACAACATTGAATTCCTATTCTCTTTCATGAAACAGCATCTGGCAAACAATTCTGATTCTTTTAATTAAAATTTATTCTTCGTCATTATTACAATTGATTTATTAGTTTGATAACCTTAAAATCAAAACTAAATTATAATTTTGTTTTAATTATATTTGCATTGCATGCACTTTAAAAATAATATTTTTTTTCTGTTTCAGCAATACTACATCGTATTCATCATACCTTGAAATCTTTACAACATTGAATTCCTATTCTCTTTTATGAATCGGCATCTGGCAACCAACATTTACTCTTTCAATTAACATTTATTCCTTGTTATTATTACTATTTATTTAATAATTTTTTAAGATTCTTAAAGAGAGTACTAAATTGTTATTCTTTATCAATGATATTCAAGTTGCATGCATTTTAAAAATAATATATTTTTCTATTTCAGAAATACTACATCGCATTCATCATATCTTAAAATCTTTCCAATAATGAATTCCTATTCTCTTTCATGAATCAGCATATGGCAACCAATTTTGATTCTTTCATTAACATTCATTCTTTGCTATTATTAACATTGATTCAATTATGTGTTCAAGATTCTTAAAAAGAAAACTAAATTGTAATTTTGTTTTAATTCTATTTAAATTGCATACATTTTAAAAATAATAAATTTTTTCTGATTCAGAAATACTACTTCGTATTCATCAAACCTCAAAATCTTTACAACATTGGATTCCTATTCTTCTTTATGAATCAGCTTCTGACAAACAATTTTTATTCTTTCATTAACATTCATTTTTGTTATTATTTAAATTTATTCAATTATGTGTTTAGGATTCTCAAAAACATTAGTGAATTGTAGATTTGTTTTAGTTATATTTAAATTGCATACATTTCAAAAATAATAAATTTTTCTGTTTCAGAAATACTACATCGTATTCACCATACCTCGAAATCTTCACAACAATGAATTTCTAATCTTTTTGATAAAGCAGGATCGGGCAACCAATTTTTATTCTTTTAATTAACATTAATTCTCTGTTATTATTACTATTTATTTAATTATTTGTTTAAGAATTTTAAAAACAATATTAAAGTGTAATTTTATTTTAATTATATTTAAATTGCATACATTTTATAAAAAATAAATTTTTTATGATTTAGAAATACTACTTCGTATTCATCAAACCTTAAAATCTTCACAAGATTGAATTCCTATTCTTTTTTATGAATCAGCTTCTAGCAAACAATTTTTATTGTTCCATTAACATTTATTTATGTTATTATTGAAATTCATTCAATTATTTGTTTATTATTTTAAAAAATAGTACTAAATTGTAATTTTGTTTTAATCATATTTGAATCGCATACATTTTTAAAATAATAAATTCTTCTGTTTCAGAAATACTACATCGTATTCATCATAACTTGAAATCTACACAACAATGAATTCCTATTCTTAATTCAGGCAACCAATTTTCATTCTTTCATTAACATTCAGTCTTTGTTATTATTAACATTTATTTAATTATTTGTTTGAGATTCTTAAAAAAGTACTGAATTGTAATTTAGTTTTAATTACATTTAAATTGCATACATTTTAAAAATAATAATTTTTTTTTTCAAAAATATACTACTTAGTATTCATCAAACCTTATAATCTTCACAACATTGAATTCCTATTCTTTTTTATTAATCAGCTTCTGGCAACTAATTTTTATTATTTTATTAACATTCATTCTTTGTTATTATTAAAATTTATTCAATTATGTGTTCAAGATTTTCAAAAACATTACTAAAGTGTAGATTTGTTTTAATTATATTTGAATTGCATACATTTTAAAAATAATAAATTTTTCTGTTTCAGAAATACTACATCGTATTCACCATACCTCGAAATCTTCACAACATTGAATTTCTAATCTCTTTGATGAATCAGCATCTGGACACCAATTCTTATTCTTTTAATTAACATTTATTCTCTGTTATTATTACTATTTATTTAATTATTTGTTTAAGATTCTTAAAAACAATACTAGGTTGTTATTTTGTTTTAATTATATTTGCATTGCATGCATTTCAAAAATAATAATTTTTTTCTGATTCAGAAATACTACATCGTATTCATCATTCCTTGAAATCTTCACAATGAATTCCTATTCTCTCTTTCATGAATAAGCATCTGGCAACCAACTTTTATTCTTTCAATTAATATTTATTCTTTGTTATTACTACAATTGATTCATTAGTTTAATAACCCTAAAAACAGTACTTAATTGTAATTTTATTTTAATTATATTTGAATTGCATACATTTTAAAAATAATAAAATTTTCTGTTTCAGAAATACTACATCGTATTCATCAAACTTCGAAATCCTTACAACATTTCATTCTTATTCTCTTTTATGAATCAGCATCTGGCAACCAATTTTCATTCTTTCATTAACTTTCATTCATTGTTATTATTACCATTTATTCATTTGTTTAATAATCTTGAAAACAGTAACTAACCTTTATTATCAAAATATCTTATAACCTTTTTTTTTTAATCGCATAAACAAAATTCATGACTTAGTTTAACGGAAAAAATTGATTTTTTATAACCTCTCGCTTTGTAGCCTAAACCATACTTCCACATGCGTGCATTTCTATCTGAAAGAAAAATCCCTCGAGAAAGAGCGAATAACGCGGAAAACGTGAACCGTAAAAGGGGTGGTAAGGATTGGCCAAGGGGTGAGTTGGGAGATTCTAGAGTTACTCCTGGGTCGGTGGAAAACTTGAGGAAAAAGTTCTGCCTAACGTCTTGAAAGTGTCTCAAAAAGAAAAACTCCGTCAGCGGGACTCCTCTAAGTGTATCACATAGTAAATTTAGTTTTCCGACCTCGGGGTAGAACCTACCCCCTTTTTTATCCTCATTTTCTTTTTCCTGTCATTCTCTCTCTCTCTCTCTTTTACCTAACTTCACTTCGTCAAATCCACAGAGTTCCTGAGGGATCCCTTGGCGGCCATCTTTCAAGATGGCGTCGCGAGCTGGACCGTTCAAGCGAATCTGGCCGATCAAACGGGGGCTAAGAGCCGCGCTTTTGGCCGGGTTAACTCAATCCAGGAGCTTTCTACCCCCCTGCAAGTTCCACTGCCTACCCCTTACCCCTTCGTGTTTTACCCACTCCTTCCTATTTAACCCACCCCTTTCCAGGCCACCCGCCCGTTCCAATCGATGAATTTGCGACAACGGGCCTTTAGATACTTTTAGAGATAGAGAAATGAGAGGATGGGGTTGGTTTCCCACGGGAAAAACATCCCCTTCGGGATCTTCTTAAAGTGCATCTTGTAGACTACCAAACTTAATCGAGAGAGATTGCATATGAAAATCGATTTCACAATACATAGAAAAACACCATGGTGTTTTTTAGCTTCAAATATTGGATCGAAACGCTGCATAGAGTTGACAACTAGGGTATTCGGTACAATTACTGGCCACCCTCTAATTCACTACCCTGCAGGATTTTGCTCCTGGACAATGAATAGTCATTTCTGAAGTAAGTTTTCGCGATAAAGCCAAATCTGGCGACAGAATCGCTCTACCACGTCATGTTTTTGAGATATCCTAACCGAAATGTTAAAAAAATACAGTTTTTGACATATTTGAGGTTATGTAGCATCGCGATCTTTTTTCTAAAAAAAATGTAAACAACATCTTAAAGTGCAAGTCTTCCCTTCTCGAATGCCGTTGAGTTTGCTTAAATATCTTCTCTTTTCGCCGATATATCGCATTTTAAAAATTTATTCAAAAATGCATTAAAGCCCACGCTGACATCAAACAGTCGTTTAGTTTTTTTTATTAGGAAAACACTAAAAATGTTTAAAAATTAATAAAAGGCTGATGTTTTCTTATGTAAAAAGACCTGCTCTTTCAGAATCCAGCGTCAGATTTAAAAAAAATTTTGATGAAAATTCAATATGGCCGACTGTTTATTGTCTGCGTGGACCTTAATGCATTTTCGAATATTGAGTATTAAATTTTCAAAATTCGATATCTCGCAAAAAAGATATTTGAGCATACTTAATGTCATTCGAAAGGGAAAGACTTGTTCTTTAAGATGCTGAGTAAATTTTTTTCAGAAAAAAAATCGCGATGTTACATAACCTCAAATATGTCAAAGTACAGTGTTTCTTGCACTTTTCAGTTGGGATATCTCAAAAATGATTTTCCATTCCAGATAAAAATTCATTTTTGGACGAAAATTAAACTATTTTACTGAAAATGCTATAAAATAAATTTTTTTAACCGAAAAATCATCTTTTTGGTTCAATTCAGCTATTTTTTATTTCAACTGAAAATCTTTTTAGTTAAAATATTAACTGTTTTTGATTTAAAGTTCATCTCTTTGAAAAAAAAAATTGTTAAAATTTCGTCTTTTTTGGTAGAAAAATAATTTTTCTGTCGAAAAATTCATTTTTTTTAATTTATCTAGGTCAGGTTGAAAGTTAAAGTGCTTTCTTAAAAAGTGATTCTCATTGTTAATAATTTATTATTTGAGTTGAAAAATCATCTGTTTAGTCAAAAATTTAAATAATAATATTTTGCTAGAAAAAATACATGTTTAGACAAAACAGATCATTCGCAAAAGTGAATTTCATTGGTAATAACTAGAAAAACGTTTTTTTTCTTAAATAATGGAAACAAATATCAAGAAATAAAGGATAAATATTTCAAACTATATACATTTGAAAAAGTGAGTTTTTTAATTTAAAAAAAGAGTTCGAATATGTTATATTTACATAATTTTACAAAATTTCACATCAGAATTTAATAAATAAATATTTAAATACATAAGATTATTTATTATTATATTACTATATCATTAATTATTAATTATTGTTAATTTTTAAATGATTTAATTCACTTAAAGTAATAGAAATTTTTAAAAATATTTCCCATTTAAAATTACCTTTTTTTAAACGGTTTTGTTTTAATAATTCAATTTCAAATAAAAATATTTACAATTGAAAAATTTTCTATTTTGAACGGGGAAAATAGAGGTGAATTCATTTTTCAATTTCAGAAAAGTTGGTCTAATAAATTTTCACGTTAAATCATAACTTTTTAAATTTGATAAAAATTTAGATTTCTATAATTGTAGAAGTTTTCACTCTGAAATTTTTAATTTTTTTTAAATTTCAGCTTCTCTTTAATGAAATCGTCTGAATTAAAAATTCTTACTTTGAAGGTTTTTAATTTTGAAAGCTTCTGTTTGAAATTTTTTTCAATTCAAAATTTCTTTTTATTCCACCTGAAATATTGTCCTTTCTCAAACTTTTGCCTGTAAAAAATGTTTTGAATTGAAACCTTTTAAATACAAAATCAATTTTTTCTAAATTTTAAATGCTTTTAATCTTAAATTATTAAAAACGAATAAAAATCTCATATACAACAAAGCAAAATTTGTTCTTCGTTCTTGACTTGAAAAAAAATGTGAATGAAAATTTGGCAAGAGTAAACGATGTGATTACATTAAAATCAGTGCAGTAAACATGTAAAATAAAAACAATCATTTCTCTAAACAAATAAGTTTTCCGATGAATTATTTGGTTAATAAATACCGATGCCTGAAGTTTTTTAATTAACGCGAAATACTCACGCATGGCCACGCATTCTACGTGCTGACATGACAAGAAAAATCGCGACACGAAACAATTTGAGACGTATGTAATATTTTAAACGCTGAAATGTATACATTTGATATGAGGCATACATTTGTGTGTTAAACTTTAAACGTGTCCACTAAAATTTATCATACATTTTCATCCGCCTTAATATCTTATATATACACAATACATTCAATAAAGCAAATCAGTATTTAATCAATTTCATTGCTTATCGAATCAACATTAGTTAAATTGTCTGCAAAATATTTTCCTTGTGTTTTGCAATCACATATCAGGATGACAAAATGATAATATGCATTTCTCCGAATGCCAAGATCTCTCTTCCGTTAACTCACGAAACAAAACAGTTGAATTTCCAGCCAAATTACTAAAGAGTTAAACTTTTAACAAAATAATTAAGCTGACGCACAGTGGCGCAAAAAAGTACCCGTCGACAAATAAATTTTTAGCTTACACTATTTATTAGATATAAACGTTTTTTTTTATATAATGAAAGCCTTTTAAATTTCGAAAATATTTGTGTGATCAGAATTTTTTTTCAAGTTTATTCAACAACAATGTCTTTCCGTAAACAAAAATTAAGCCTATTCACTGAAAAGTCGCCAAACTATAAATTTGTTCAGAAAAATTGTTTAAACAATTACCAAAAAGCATCTATTCCTAATTAATAGTAATCGAACATTTATTTCTTCCACATTTTATACAAAATCTACCAATTTCAAGGAGCTAAACATATTCAATCTCAAAAATGCTTTTTGATTGATTTTTTTTTTTTGATTTTTTTTAACTAAAATGACGAATTTTCCACAAAGATTTTTTTTATTTAAGAAAAAAATTTTTATCTGAATTGCTAAACTTTCAAGCAAAAAAACTTTGCTGTAATACAGTCGAATTTTTTCCCCCGAGAAAATGAATTCTTGAGAAAAAATTTTATTTTTAACCAAACAGTTGCATTTTAAATTAAAAAAAGTAAAAATTTTAAACCAAGATGATTAGTTTTCTAACAAAAAAGACAACTTTTTGAAGGAGCAGTTGAATTTTTTATAAACAATAAAAATATCAACCAAAAAATTAAAATGTTCAAATTTAAATAAAAAAATTAATTTCCAACTAAAAAGATCATCTTTAAATAAAATTGATGATTTTCGAACAAAAAAAAAGAAACAAAATTTTTACAAACTAAGATTTTTCATTCAAGAAAAAAAATTCATCCGAATCGTTAAACACTCAAGTAAAAAAAAAAATTTTCTGTGCAACAGTTAAATTTTTAATCTGAAAAAATGTATTGTTAACGTAAGAGTTAATTTTTAACCAAAAAGCTGCATTTTTAAACAAAAAAGATCAAATTTTAAACCAAGATGATAAGTTTTTTAACAAAAGAGACAAACTTTTAAAAAACTAATCGAATTTTCAACTAAACAATAAAAATTTGGAACTAATTAAAAATAAATTTTCAACTAAACAGATGTATTTTAAATCTAAACAGATGTATTTTCAACCAGAAAAAAAAAGATTTCAATCCCAGAAGATGAGTTTTCTCCCAAAAAAAAGGAAATTTTAAACTAAAAATGATAAATTTTTAACAGAAAATGGAAAAGTTAGATTATCAGTGAAAAAAATTAATTTTCAATTCAAAAAAATTAATTTTTAACAAAATAATTAAATTATCAATTAGAAGAATTTATTGAAAATGAAGCCAACGAATTTTCAACTAAACATCAAAAATTTGAATTTTCAATAAAAAAATTAATTTTGAACTGAAAAGGAAGAATTTTCAATTGCAAATAAATCATTTTTACCAAAAAATAAAAAAGTTACATTATTAGTCAACAAAATTTTTTCAACAAGGCAAACAAATTTGTAACGAAACAGTCAAATTTTTAACCAAAGAGTTAAACTGTCAACAACATAATTAAAATTTCAAAAAATAAGACAGATTAAAATAAAATTAGTTAAATTTTTAATCAAAAAAGGCGACTTCTCAACAAATGAGTTTAATTTTTTTCCAAAATAATTGAAATTTCAAGAAAATATTTGAATTTTTAACCAAAGAAGATGCCATTTTTAATAAAAGAGATGAATTTTAAAACCAAAAAGACAAATATTTAACCAAACATCAAAAATTAAAATTTGGAATAAAAAAATTATTTTTAACAAAAAAAACGAATTTTTAATGAATTTTATATTTAATTCTAAAACATGAATTTTCAATGAAAAATTTAGTTTTCAACCAAAAAAATTTCTAATCAAAAAGATTAGTTTTCTATAAAAAAAATTCAGCTAAAAATCAATAGTTTTTAACAAAAAATAAAAAGGTTACATTATCAGTTTGAAAAAATTAATTTTCAACACTAAAATGAATTTTTAAAAAAATAATTAAATTTTCAGTCGAAGATATAAACAAAAAAAAAAAGATTTTAAACTAAATGTTCACGCGTTTAGTCCAGTAGTGGAATTTTCAATTAAAAAATGTCAATTTTTAAAAAATAATACTACTTTCAACTAAAGAGATAGATTTTCAACTAACATGATAAATCTTCAACTAGAATTTTTTAATTTTCAGATAAAAAAATTAATTAAAAAAAAACGAAGATTTAACTGAAATTATGATATTCTATATAAGAAAAAAATTATTCATCAAAGTAGTATAACCTTCACCAAAGTAGTTTAATTCTTATTGAAAAAGACGAATTTTTAACAAAATAGTGGAATCCTAAACCAAAGAAGATTAATTTTTAATCAAACAGCTGCATTTTCAAACAAAAAAGATTCAATTGAATTTCAATTAAATTTAAAACCAAAAAATATGGATTTTTCACAAAAAGTTAATTTCTAACTTTTTCCTTGATAATTTTTCATATTTTTCAATTTTATTTTAAATTGCAAGGAAAAATTTTTTAATATAAAGCGATCACACTCAAATTATTGTTACATTAAATAATTAAAAATGTTTTACAATAAAAATCGTCTTTTTTGATATTAAAATTCTTTAAAACTTTACCATTTTGCACTGAAAGTCTTAATATGGTAAACAAATATATTCAAATTATTAAAAAGTAATAAGTTTAGATTAAATAATTATAAATGTGTATAATTTTCAATTTAAGCTTTTAAAGTTATTTATAAATGAGTCATTGTCGAATTGAAAGTCTTGATTTATTGTTTCAATTTTTATTGGTAAATTCAAATTTTTTCCTATTTAAAGACCTTAAAACAAAAACTACTTAATTTCGATGGCCACTGCTTTTCAATTGTACTTCCAATTTTAAATATTGTTTATTAAGGGATTTTAAAATTTTTAATTTTCAATCCTAAACTCTTTAAAATTCCACTGTAGAATTTTTAATGTCCCGCATTATATTTTTCAATTTAGATATTTTTAATTGAATGGTTACTTCAAGTTATAAATTGAGATTGAAGAATTTGAATTTAAAAATTTAAATGACCAATTTAAATTTAAAAATCAAAAACAAAAATTTTGATTTGTTAACTATTTTAAAGTCCTTTTCTGCTTAACATCTCTTTTTCAAGTATTGTGTGTAAAGGCAGTAACCCTAGTGGGGTAGAATCTGACCCCAGTGTATTATGTTACGGTGTCGTCACCTCTAGGGGGAAAAACACCGAGGCTAATGTTATGGTCCAACATTGCATTCCGAACCTACTTGAATCTTGACATTTCACCCCTATATTGTAACCAACACTTTAAGATAAATTTCCCCATAAAAAGCATGAAGCCCCCTCGAATTTAAATAGATTTCTATAGTCTTATATAAAAAAAATTATTTAAAAAAATTAAATTTTTAAAATTATGTGCTAATTAAATTTAATAAAATAAATTATAAAATAAGTTTTACAGTATGCTACAAATTTATAAAAATGATACTTTTCGTGAAATTATACCTTTTATAAAAAAATTATACGTATAGTTTTTTTCAAAAATTTATCGTAATAAAATAACTATTAAAACTTTAGATTAAATAAAATATTATATACGTATTTTGTCATTTCTTTATCAATTAAGTATATAACTTAAATTAATTTACACACATACACCTATCATCTATATTTTTTAAATAAAAACATTTAAAAACAAATTATTACTAAAGTGCAGTATACACTTCAATTTAAGAAGTAACTCGTTCATATGTTTTACAAAAATGAACTCCAATGTCGAAAATTCACATGAATTGACGTCTGTATTCGCACGGCGCTATTGAGAGGGACGAGAACTAATTTTTAAGGTCGAGCATTTGTAGTAAGAGTGGGGGAACCGGAATTCCGAGAAATATACTCCCCTGACGGCACATGATCGGCGGTATTGAGAGGTTGAACTGTATTTTCGCGATTAAATTGTAATTGTTGACTAAGGTTGTTTTTAAATTAAATGATCTGGTGTCAGTTTACAGTGGCGAATGTTACAATAATTGCGAAGGTGTTCACGTGCCTGTTATGCGAAGAAATTTACTCACGCATTGAGAGGAAACTTTATAGGGAAAAATTCAATGGCGAGTCACTGTCATATCGAATTATGCGTGCCTAAGGTTTCGCAAAGTGCGTACCTGCACACGCAATTCTCGAATTTCACGTAGCATTCCTTGCCGTCAGCGACTGTCCATGAGAATAAAAATGAGAATGCGAAATTTGTTGCTAACAGGTACGCAACGCCTGTCACTCTCGCCAAAGTAAACGGTCCAATTTCATAATCAATGTGTGAGAACCGATTAATATTTTATTTTTAATTCATATCTCAAATTTATATCTTTCAAGATAAATCTTGCATTCATAGGCGAATTCTCAGGCATCTGATAAATATTACATTTGCATTGTTATATATATTACATGCATTGCTTATTGCATCATCGATCATTCATGCACTGAGAGCAATGATTCAAGCAAACAAATTTATTCGAAATGAAACAAATTTATTTGAAATGAAACAAATTGGTTTGATTTCAAACAAATTTCATTTAAGTCAAAAGCAGTTAATTGGTAGTTAGCAAAATTAATATGTAAAATAAAAAACCTTGGGCCTCACATCGAAGAAATATGTTTGAGTTAAAGAATGCATTTGTTTGATTTAAATAAACTTTGTGTCAAATAAGTAAAATTTGTTTAAATCGAAGTGTATCGAAACAAATTTTGTTGTTTGAATCAAACAAACATTTTCCTCAGTGTATGAACGACAAACATATTAGGTAAAGTCCACGTAATCTGATCACGGCAATTTCCATGTCCGAATGTGATTCGGCTCTAATTCAGGATATATGATTGCTTGACAGAAAATGATTTTTAAACAAGAAAGAATGAAATAAAAACCCAATACCTCGAAAAGGCATATGTTGTTTTTTGTCAGAGGAAGGTATAAGTTTGCTATAGAGGCCCCAAAAATATTGCAGTGAGATTGTGACTGTTTTTCGAGAAAAAATTCAAAAGTCACGTATGATTCGATATTGATTATTATTTATTTCAAAACGTGCTTTATTAATTATTATAATTTTTATGATAAAAAATAATTGGAAACGAAATTGAATGTCAAGAGATATAAATAATTATGACTTATTATCAGTTCCCAAAAAGTGATAGGAAAAGAATGTTTTTTATTTGGAACGGGATATTTTCGAAAAGAAATAAAAATAAAATAATAAAATAACTATAATCTACTAATGATGATGGACACTTCATTTATCGTCCATATGTGGATTTTTGAATTATTTATGTTTTTAGCATTACATAATGAAAATCCAGGTAAGTGAACTCGCGTGCTATTACTGGTATCAAATAATCTGAAATGAAAAAAGGGAATCTGATTGATTTCCATAACCATTAAACATAAATTTCCCATTCTGATTATTCAATATGACATAGAGGAACGTTAGGGAGCTAGGCAGGAGAAACCCCACCTGGATAAGTTAATGCGTACGCAAATCCAATTGAGGTGCGTGAAACGTGGAGTGCCCTGAAATTGTCTTTCGCCACACTCACTGGTCTGGATGTTATGGAGTTACTCGCGATTACGAAGCCAATTTGTCACTTGCGCCATCGTTTCCCCGAATATCAAGTCTATATTAAGGTCACAATTCACAATCCAATTCACGCACAGGGGGATTCCCCCCCCCCCAAATAAAAAAGTCACTTATATATCTGGAAACAATCAGAGTTATGTCATCAAAATGATGGGTATGAATATTGAAGGTAAATTATGTCAGTTGGGTTGAGGAAAGTGGTAGTCCTTAATACCCCGAGCAAGGTTGAAAGGACTCTAAAAGATACTCAGAGGCCAATTTGGTCACGCAAAAGTCGTGTTAGAGAATTACCAAGTGGCCCACAATCAAAAAGGTTTCTGTGTGAGTTGATTCTCGCGTGCCGAGTTCCGCATTTATTAAGAGTTTAAACTAAGCCAAAGACTTAAAAAGTCTTAAATAAAATTAGAATGCAGCAGATGTTTTTTTTATTGAAGAAATATATAAGTTTATATCTTTAAAAAAAAAATATTTCTATTTTTATGTTTCATATTAAAAAGTCGTAAGTAAAATTAAATTGCAAGGAATTTTGTTATTTTTTATATAAGCATTATTTGTGTACATACTTTCAAAAAAAAAAAATTTTCCTTATAAATAAAATATTATTTTTCTAATGAAAAGTTATGCATGTTAATAATCATGAGCTATTAGATGATTTATTTACA
>JAUELO010000366.1:5039356-5053878 GCA_032357855.1 Amphibolips quercusostensackenii
CAGGTTAGCCCTGAAGAAGTGAACTGCAACGTTCACGAAACGTCGGCAAGATTCGTAGTTATTTACACGATTGAAACTTGAAAAAACTCTTTTATTTTAAGCAGATTGTTTTTGTATTTGGATTATTGCTCAGATCATCATTAAGCCTCTCATCGTCACAATAACCAGAAGATAGCGAAAATATTTAAATCGTTGTTATAACTTCCATAGGATACATACATTGTTGAGATTATTGTTACCATATGCAATCTACCTTTACAATGCGTATGATCATTGTTAGGTATTTTTAGGAAATATTTCAACCTCTGAAGCAATCTTATATTTATTTTAGGGTATAAACCATTGTTCTAAAAAATCCAGATGATTGTCACAGTGTCTAAATCATATCTAAAACATTCCAACATGATTATACCAATTGTCTTTGATTTATAAATGATCGTCATCTTGTCTCGTATGCATAAATTCCATTTTAATAATCCTGAACACTCTATCAACAATTAAAAAGGAAAAACTCCCAGCAAAATTTTGCTAATGGTATCGAGAAAATTAATTTTTTCCCTGATACGTTTTTCATTTAACTCATTTCATTCTTGCATCACGCGATACGAGCCGTATTAATCACTTTGTTCGCGTCCCGCAAATAGGATTTTCATGCACGCTGAAGTTGAACTAATTTTTTATCCAGCCGATACGAAGTGTATCGTGTGGATCAGGTTTTGTGCGTGTGAACTTGTGTAGGTGCTTGCACAAGGCATAACCCTGATTCGATCTTACGTTTGTTATGCTAAGTGCTCATTAAGATTGTAATGCGTTTCCAAGGGCGAGTCGTGCGGAAATTGGGTGCGCACTCAGGAAAAAGATACTTCGACTTTTAAAAAATTTCTTTAAAATCAAAGAAAAACATGAATTGGTTTTCAAGGAAAATTTTGTTTTATGAACATGAACATTTTTACAAACTATAATAACAAATAGACGGAGAGACATTCTTTCCAACTCATAAAATTTATAATCAATTTTCAAGAAACGTTGATTAGAGACCATGTAGACAAAAAACATAAGCATCAGATTATTTATATTAACAAATTTTTTATATATGAAGTTTATGAAAAATGTTTTGAAACAATTTAAAGTGATTGATGCTCTTTTTTAAAGTTGTGACGAAATCAATTACATCTAAAAATTGACGGAAAAGATGTTTCGCAGAGGTTTTGTAAAAAATTTAAAACCTTTTGAAAGTAAAAAATGTTAAATAAAAATTGTGCATTAGCATTTTGGAAAAAAAAAATTATTTTACAAAATAGCATTTGTGATTCGCGCGCTATACGCGATATATAACTTCAAAAAAAAAAAAAAATATTGGGTCTTTTCCAAATTAACAAATATTTTTTAGGTTATTAAGCCTGATAAATTATAACTTTTAAACCTGCAAAATTCTTAAAGCATCAGAACCCTTATGAATTTGAAGTATTTGAAATAAAAATTTAAAAACGCATTTTAATCATTTACAACTTTGTTAATTCAATTTTTAATAAGTGTGATTCAAAATTTACTCGAGTTAAAAAAACTTTAATTGTTGATATTTAATTTTTTTTTAAATTGAAAGAAAAGATTTCCCTACTTTTAACATTTTTATTGCGTTTTAGAGGAGAAAAATTTGTTTTTGATTTTTTTTCTAAAATAGAGAAGGTAGTTATTTGTTTTAAAAATTTTCGATTAATATTTAAATTAGGTTAAACCAGGAAAAATTATTTAATCAAAAACATTGTGTTATAGTGAAAGGGAAGAATTTTCCATTTTAATCTTTTTTCTTAATCAGAAGAGGGAAATTTTTATTTTTATTCCTTTTATTCAATTGGAAGGGGTCAAATTTTTGTATCTTATTTGTTTTTGAATTCCAAGAGAGAATTTTTAATTCTTAACATTAAAAACAAATTTTAATTGAGTTGAAGATAGAAAAATTTTATAATTTTTACATTATTTTTAAGATAATAAGGGGGAAATTTCTTATTTAATTTTTTGCTGAATTGGAACAGGAAAATTCTTTTTTTTTAACACCTTTATTAAGTTGGAAGGAAAAAAATTTTGGTTCTTTATTTTTTTTGAATTAAAAAAATAAAATTTTTGATTCTAGAAATAGAATAATAATAATGAATTTTAACGAAATAATTAAATTTTAAAACTAAAAGATGAATTTTAAATCAAAGATAGTAAATGTCTATCCAAAAAAAATTTTAATGGAAAATCAAATTGTAAACTTTTAGTTGTAAACATTAATTTAAAATTTCAAAAAACTAATTCTATATCAAATAAATCAAATTTTAACCAGAAAGATTAATTTTTCACCGAAAAAGAATAATTTTCAACAAAAATCATGAATTTTCAAGCAAATATTTTAATTTTTTCAGAATTTTTAACCAGAAAGGTTGATTTTCTACAAAAAAGACAAATTTTCAAGAAAATAGATGAATTTTTAACTAAAAAAGCTCAACTGTAAACAAAAAATAGAATAGTTCAATTTTAAGTTGAAAAATAAGTTTTTAACCAAATACAATAAATTTTTTACAAAATAGTTAAATTTTCGAACGAACAGATGAATTTTCAACCAAAAAGATTAATTTTTTAACAAAAAAGAATAATTTTTAACAAAATACATGAAATTTCAAAGAAATATTTTAATTTTAAATCTAATTTTCAACCTTATAGTTGAATTTTTTACCTAAAAAGGTTATATCGTCAGGCAAAAAGAGAAATTTTTAACAAAATAGATGAATCGTCAACTAAAGAGATATATTTTTCACAAAAAATAAAATAATTTTATTTTCATTCTAGAGGAAGAAGTTTTTATTCAAATGAAATAAAATTTCAGCGATATAGTTAAATTTTCAACGAAACAGATGAAATTTCAACAAAAAGGATTGAATATCTATTGAAAAAACATCTTGACGAAAAATAAGATAGTAAAATTTTTAATTACAAAAATTAATTTTAATGAAAAAAACAACTTTTCTACGAAAAAATAATAATTTTTTACAAAATACATGAATTTTTAACTTTAATAAAATTTTCAATCAAAAAGGATAATTTTCTAAAAAAAAGACAAATTTAAAAAAAATGAAATCCTGGCTAAAAAAGGTCAATTTTTAACAAAAAATTGAATAGTTTAATTTTTATTTAGAGGAATAAGTATTTAAGCAAATAAAATATTTTTTTGAGGAAATAGTTAAATTTTGGACCAAAAAGATTAAATATCTCACAATAAATTTTCGACAGAAAATTTAGTTACATTTTTAGTTAAAAGAAAGATTTTCAAGAAAAGCAAAATTAATTTTCAATAAAAAAAATAATTTTCAACCAAAAAAGAATAGTTAAGAAAAAATATATGAATTTTCAACTATGTATTCAAATTTTTAATTCAATTTTATACCAGAAAGGTTAATTTTTTACAAAAAAAAGACAAATTTTTAAGAAAATGAATACATTTTTAATAAAAAAGGTCAATTTTCAGTAAATAAAATAGTATAGTTTAATTTCTACTTAAAAGTCTATAAAAAAAATCAATGATAATGTTAATAGCTTAATTTGTGTTTAAAAAATTAATTTTTAATAAAAAAAATAATTTTTAACCAAAGGAATGAAATTTTAAGCAAAAAGATATGTTATTCCAAAAAAAGAATAATTGTTAACAAAATACATAAATTTCCAACCAAATATTTAAATATTTAATGGAATTTTTAACCTAGTCGTTAAATTTTCAGCCTAAAAGGTTATATCGCTATCAAAAAAGGCAAATTTTACACAAAATAGATGAATTTTAAACTGAAAAAGATTATTTCTTACAAAAAAATAGAAATCAGTCAAATTCAAAACCAAACCGATGAAATTTCAGGCAAACAGATTGAATATCTATTAAAAAAAATGTTGACAAAAAATTGTATAGTTAAATTTTTAGTTACAAAAATTAATTTTTAATAAAAAACGACTTGCTTATTAATAAGCAATCATTGTTAACAAAATACATAAATTCTTAACAAAATATTTGAAATTCCAATGGAATTTTTAACCAAAAAAGGTAATTTTCTACAAAAAAGAAATTTTTTTTAAGAAAATGAATAAATTTCCCACTAAAAAAGATAAATTTTCAACGAAGAATTGAATAGTTTAATTGTTATATAGAAAAATAAGTTTTTATGCAAATGAAATGAATTTTAAATAAAATAGTTCAATTTTCGACTAAACAAATTAATTTTTAACCAAAAAGATTAAATGTCTATAAAAAAAAAAATTTCGCCAAAAAATTTAGTTACATTTTTAGTAGAAAAAATTTTTTTAACAAAACACTAATTAACAACTTAAGCAAAATTCATTTACAATGAAAAATTTTAAACTAAAAAAAATAATTTTAAGCAAAGTACATACATTTTCAACCAAATATTTCAATTTTTAATGAAATTTTTAACCTGAAAATTTAATTTTTTGGACAGATTTTCAACAAAATACAGACATTTCTAAACAAATAGTTAGTTTTTCAACCGAAAGAAATAAATAATTAAACAAACATGAAACAGTTCAATGTTCAGTTTAAAAATGAGTTTTTCATTAGACTTAGTAGAATTTTTTTGAAACAAAAGTTAATGTTCTAGTAAAGATAAATCCCGATAAAAACTAAGAAATTAAAAATAAATCATTTTCGAATTTTTCATACGCTTTTTAAAATTAACTAATGTCGTAGGTTACTTAAAATTTTTTTAAAAATACCCTAATATCTTTCAAATCCCTTGGCATCCCTTCAAATTATTGGAATTTTTTTTTAAATTTCTTGGAATCATTTAAATAATTTTTTGAAGTTATTTTCCCTAAAGTTGATAATTTTCTTAATTTTAAAGTTTCTTCAGGCTTAAAGAAAAATATTATGTTTGAGGAAGGTTTTTTTTTAAATTCAAAACAAATATTTTTCTGAGTGTAAGAGAAAAGTGGTGAAGAAATGTGAAAAACGGAAGTGGTATCTGATTTGTACGACTATACTTCCTTCTTTCTCGTTATGTATTATAAATTCTATATACACATGTATATATATATACACATTTTTTTTGCAATAGACTCTTTGTAAAACCATTTCCCACAATAATCGCACTCTTTAAGAGTGAGAAACGAATCGATTCAGAACCTGCGATTTGGTTTCAATGGATCTCACGCCTGCAACAATAAAAAAATGAACTTATTTACCTTTCTCATCTCGCTCATGAATAAAAGGAAGTTTCTAATGCAGAATTTAATTGTTAATTTTTCAATTGTTGCACAGAAAAAATAAAAGATAAAAAGTGAGCATTGGTACCTAAGTGCCAAATGAAAAATTAAGAATAAATATTATCAGTTTTGCAATTTTTTTTATTTATTGATTTAAAATATTTATTTTAAGTGATTAGTGATGGGTAAGTTACTTTTTTAAAGGAACTAGATATCATGCGGAGTCAATGGATGGATGATAGAAGCAATAAAAAAAATTCTTCACGTACCTGGTATGCCTTTTGTTATGGCAGAGTCCTAAACGATGTTGAAATGGAACAAGTTGAAAAGTACGTATATCTTAGTAGCTTGTTCACAAATGACATAAAAATGGATAGATGATACAATTAATAAAAAAAATATATGCTGATAGCAAAGCGAGTGTTTAAGAATGTTCCTCTTCGACGAATCAGGTGTGGATTTTGGGAAGGTAAAGGGTACGTGGGTTAGCGTTATTATTGTGAACGCTAACCCACGTACCTCTAGGTACCAACGTGTCCATTATGCGTCTTGTTATGTCAGAGTCCTCAACGATGTTTAAATGAATCTTTACCCAAAAAATAATTTTTTAACCATGCAATAGGATTTTCAACCACAAAAGATACATTTTCAACCGAAAATAGAATAATTAAATTTTTAAGTAAAAACTAATGTTCAACAAAAAAAAAGAATTTTCAACAAAATAGTTCGATTGTCAAATAAAAAGGTGAATTTTCACCTAAAAAAGGTAAATTTTCAAACCAAAAAGTTAAATTTACAAAAAAAAAAAAATTTTTTTTAATGAATTGCCGAATCTTTTACTAAAGAATATAATTTAAGCCGAAAATGAAACAGTTAAAATTTCAATTAGAAAAATTAATTTGCAACAAAAACAACTAATTTTAAACAAAAAAGTTCAATTTTAAACCAAAAAAATTAATTTCTGCAAAGGAATTTCACTTAAAACTAATAAGTCGAGTTGTCAACCAAATATTAAAAATTTTAACTAAAAAAGATAATTTTTTAACCAAACAGCTTAACTCTCATCTAAAAATGTAAATTTTTTAAAAATGGGATAGTACAATTGTCAGTAAAAAAAAATTTAATATTGAAAAAAATAAAAAGAATTTCAATAAAATAGTCAAATCCTCAACTAAAGGGATGAATTTCAAACTAAAATGATGACTTTTCACTAAAAAAAATCTTGTCAAGGTAGTTTGAATTTAACCCAAAAAGATAAGTGTGTTGAAAAATGAAATAATTAATATTCTTGGTTAAAACTTATGTTTGACAAAAAAAATTTTTTTAACAAAATATTTGAATTTCTAACGAAAAAAAAAATTTAGAAATGAAATTTATCTTACAACCAAATAGCTGAGCTTTCAACCAAAAATATAAATTTTCAACCAAAAGACTAAATTTTTTAATAAAAAAGAATAAATTTTTTACAAAATGCATACATTTTTAAGCAAAAAAGAGAAATTCTCACACAAATAGTTAAATTTTCAAGTAAAAAATATCAATTTTAAACTAAAAATTGAACAGTTAAGTCTTTAGTTAGAAAAATTAATTTTTGACCAAAAATAAAAAGAATTTATGGCAAAATATTCAAATTTCCAATTAAAAAATTATTGAGATGAAATCACAATTAAAATTTTTCTGTTTTCATAAATAGTTCAATCTTTAACTTAAAAATATAACTTTAAAGCCAAAAAGTTTAGAATTAAATTTTTATTTAAAGAAATTCTTTTAACCAGAAAAGAAACTAATTTTTATTAAAATACTAAAATCATTATTTAAAATAATAAATTATCAATTGAAAAAATAAATTTTCAACAAAGAAATTTAATTTTCAATAAGTCGTTAATATTTTTTTAATAAATAGATGAATCTTTATCTAAAAAAATAAATTTTTGAACCAAGCAATTGAATGGTCAACCAAAAAGATATATTTTTAACCAAGAATGAAATAGAATAATTTTTAATTAAAAACTAACGTTTAACCAAAAGATAAACGAATTTTTAACAGAACAGTTCAATTTTCAACCAAAGAGATGAATTTTTATCTAAAAAAGGTAAATTTTAAACCAGAGGTAATTTTTCACAAAAAATTTTTTACAATCAATTGCTAAATCTTAAACCAAAATATATAAATTTTAAGCCGAGAATGAAACAGTTAAATTTGTGCTTATAAAAATGTTTTTTTTTTTTACAAAAAAACAACTAATTTTAAACAAAGTAGTTTAATCTTAAAACAAAAAAATTAATTTTTAGCAAAGGGATTTCACTTTCAACTAATAAGTCGAATTGTGAACCAAATACTTAAAATTTCAACTTAAAATAATAATTTTTTAACCAAACAGTTTAACTTTTATTTGAAAAATATAAATTAAAAAAAAATGAAATAGTGTAATTCTCAGTAAAAATATTAAACCTCAACAAAAACAAAAAGAATTACAACAAAATAATTAAATATTTTATGAAAGAGATAAATTTTCAACTGATATAATGAATTTTTATTTTATAAAGATAAATTTTATAAAACATAAATTTTCTTTAAATGTAATAGTTAAATCGTTAGTGTTTAAATTAATTTTGCAACAAAAAAAAATGTCAATAAAATTCCAACTAAAATGATAAATCTTTAACAAAAAAAAAACGAATTTCCAACAAAATTGTTGAATTTTCAACCAAAGAGATAAATTTTCAACTAAGATGATTAATTTTCTACATAGAAAAATTAATTTTGAGCCAAATATTTGAATTGTCAACTAGAAAAAAGGAATTTTTTACCAAATAGTTGAATCTTCAAATAAATAATTATTAACTGTTTATAGATATATTTTTATTTTAAATAAAAAGCAGTTGAATTTACCGAACAAAAAGAAATTTATGCAATAAAGTTAAATTTTCAACTTAAGAAAAAAATTTTTAACTAAAAAAGTAAATTTTTTACGAGAAAAAATCAATTTTCAACAAAATACATAAGTCTTCAACTGAAAAATATAAATTTTGCGAAGCTAGCATAGTAAAATTTTGAGTGCAAAAATTTGATTTGTAACAAAAACAAAAAAAATCACAACAAAATAATCAAATTTTCGACGAAAAAGATCAGTTTTCAACTACTAGGATGAATTTTTATCAACAAAAAAAAATGAATTTTTGACTTAGTAGCATAAATTGAAAAAAATGCTTAGTGAAATATGTAATAGTTGATATTTTAACCAACGAAAATTTTAATTCTGAATAAGAAAACATTTAAATTAAACCAAAAGACGAATTTATAAAAAAAAAATTAACAAAAAATACTTATTTCAAGCAAGATAGTTAAATTAATAATTAAAAGAATTATTTTTCAGCAGAAGATTTTAACATCTAACAGTAAGTTAAATTTTCTTTCAAATAGTTGAAACTTCAGTTCAAAAAAGATACATTTCCAACCAAATAATTTAATTTTAATCTAAAAAACATAAATTTTCTAAGAAAGGTATAGTTTAATCTTTAGTGTTAATAATTAATTTTTACACAAAAAAAGGATTTTAAAGAAATCTCTAATAAAATGATAAATCTTCAAGCAACTAACGAATTTTCAACAAAATAGTCAAAACTGCAACCGAACAAGATTAATTTTCTACAAAAAAACTTGTTTTTTCAAAAAAGTAAAAAAATCCTGGTATCAAAAATCTAAATTTTCAAACCGGACAGTTAAATTTACAACCAAGAATGATCAATTTTGAATAAAAAATGAAATAAATAAATTCTTAGTTAGAAACTAATGTTTACCAAAAAAAACTTCAACTAAAATAATGAATCTTCAACCAAAAAATAAATGAATTTTCAAGAGAAAAATTTAACTTTTAAGCAACTAGCTATATTTTAAATCAAATATATGAATTCTTAACCAGAAAATTAATTTTTTATTAAAGAAAAGGAATATTAAACGTAGTACATGAAATTTTAAACAAAAAAGAAAAAATGTCAACCAAATATTTAAATCTTGAACTAAAAAATATCAATATTGAACCAAAAATGGAAAAGTCAAATTTTTGGTTGAAAAATTAATTTTCATTAAGCAATCTAGTTTCAAATAACTTAGTTAAATTTTTAGACTAAAAATCAATTTTCAAAGAAAAAATTAATTTTTCAAGAAAAAAATTAATTTTTCAAGAAAAAATTAAATTTTAGGAAAGAAGTTCAACTCTAAAACAGTTAGTTAAATTGGCATCCAAAAAGTTGAAATGTTAACTAAAATGGATAAAACTTTAAATAAAATAGCCTGATTTTAAACTAAAAAAGAACAATTTTCCAAAAACGGAATAGTTAAATTTTCAGCAAAAAAATAAATGATCTCACTTATCACTTGTAAGAAGTTACTACCCAACTCTGAAATCGTCTGATACATGAAGATCAAGATTCAGAATTGCTTTGCTCTTGGCTCCACCCTCACCGTTTTAAATTAGCATCAAGCAATTTCACTTCGATCCTCCGGGGTCAACCGGACTCTTACCGACTGTTGGTAAAGTATGCAGAATCGGCGCTGGGATTCCCCGCCCTTCAAGAGTCTACAATTTGCATGGTTTATCATCGCTGGCGCCCGAGAAGTGCTTTTTAAGTTGTTACGAGCATTACTCGTAATTCTCGGGGTCGTAAGAGTCAATGCCTCGATTCTACGTTCAAAATCCTCCAGAATCGTACATCTCAAATCGTTTTCTAGCCGTGAAAAGCAGCATTACGAGGTAAGAATATAAAAGTCTGTAATTAAATTTACGAATTTTTAACCAATTTTATACCAGCAATCATGTTTTGAGCACTTTGCGCGTGATACGTTTCTCATTAACAGTAAAATACTCGAAGATGAATATTTCAGTATAACCTCTAAAAAAAAAAAATTCTGGTCATTTCCTGGTTACTAAAAATTTTTTCAAAGCAGACAAATTTTAAATTTTAAACTTTAATATCTGACAAAATTTACACGACACAATTCGCCTTACTGATTCAACATTAATTTTTTTAACTTAAAATTTATTTATCGCTTACAATAAAATTAATAAGCATTATGAACGGATAAATATATTCGTAAGAAGCGCTCAAGCCTGATGAATATTTCTACGCAAAAATCAACTCGATTCGATGATTATTTACTGGAAAATTTCAAGTGGATTGTTGCGTTGTCAGCCTTGTTCACTATGTGTTATCCCCTCTCCTGCCTACTGGCCGACCGCTCCATCCGTTCTGCTATCCGAGCCGTTATTTGTCCTGGCATTTTTCACAATCAAAACAAAAACTATGTATCCTATCAAAAAATAATTATTAACAAATTTTTATCTCTTTTTTAGGTTAATAACTTTTGTTGGTTTATTCGCAGCTTGTGTCGTTTGTCCAAAATTTGGTTTCTTCTTTATGTTTTTTTACAAATAAAACAAAATCTACGCGTCGTATCAAAAAGTTATAAGTAACAAATTTCTAGATCTTTTTTATTTGCCTAATTTTTGTCATTTTATTTTTTTTTATCTTGCATAACTTAACCGCAACGTGGAATTTTTTATTTTTCACTATTTTTGTGCGATCAAAAATTTTAATTTCCAATTTCTTAAAAAAATTCGAAAAGTTGTTATGATATTATATTGTAGGGCTTGAATATTCAACTGTGGTTAAAAATTGATCTGTTTTGGTTAATAACTTAACAATTGTCTTGAAAATTCACCCTTTATGGTTCTATTAAATCGTTTTTTCAAATTGAAAATAAAATTTTTATCTCTTAAAATATTGAGCAACTTTTGCTTACTATTTTTTCTATTCCTTTTAACGTTTTTCAAAAAATTATTATTTTTTATTTTCATCTATGTCATTTTTTGTAATTAAAACAATAACTAAGCGTTTTATCAAAAAATTATACAGGACAAATTTGTATCTCTTTTTTGTATGAGCAACTTCTGTGTAACCCTTTTTTTCATAGCTTGTGTCGTTTGTCTAAAAAATTAATGTTTTTATTTTCAATTTCATTCTTAACGATTACTACTTAAAATGTGCGTTCCATCAAAAAATAATTTATAACAAATTTGTAGCTTTTTTTCGAGTGAACAACTTTTGTCTTATTTTTTTTTGTATCTTGTGTCGTTCTTCTAAAAATTTAATTCTCTTATTTTTTACTGTTATTTTTTTAAGATTGAAGCAAAAACTACGAGTCCTATAAAAAATGATAAATAGCCAATTTTTAAATCTATTTAGGTTAAACAATTTTTATAGTTAATTTTTTACGTATCGTGTGTCGTTTTTCCAAAAATCTAATATTTTTTGTTATTTTTTTTTTTATTAAAATAAAAATTACTTGACCTACCTAAAAATCATTTATAAAAAATTTGTAGATCCTTTTTGAGTGAAAATGTTTTGCCTATTAATTTTTTTTCGTACCTTGTGTCGATTTTTAAAAAATTAATATTTTTTTACTTTTATCAATGTTATTTTTTGTAATTGAAACAAAAAATATGCGTTCTATTAAAAATTTGTTCATGAAAAATTTGTATCTTTTTCTTGTATAAGCAGCTTTTGTGTATCCATTACTTTCATAGCTTGTGTCGTTTGTCTAAGAATTTTATTTTTAATTTCATTTTTTACGATTGAGACAAAAACTACACGTTCCATCAGAAAATAATTCATAACAAATTTGCAGCTTTTTTTAGGTCAACAACTTTTTTTTAAATATTTTTTTTTCGTAGCTTGTGTCGTTTGTCTAAAAATTTAGTTTTTATTTAAATTTTTTACGATTAAGACTAAAACTACGCGTTCTATCAAAAAATAATTTATAACGAATTTGTAGCACTTTTTTGATTGAACAACTTTTTTCTAATTATTTTTTCTTCGTAGCTTGTGTTGTTTGTCCAAAGAATTTTTTATTTTCAATGCTGTTTTTTCACGAATGAAATAAAAACTAAGCATGCCATAAAAAAGTAAATTGTAACAAATTTGCTGATCTTTTTTAGATGCACAATTTTTGTTGATTCATCTTTTTTCGTATCTTGTATAGTTTGACCGCAAAACGGAATTTTTTATTTTGACTTATTTTTTGTGTAATAAAAGTGTAAATTTTCGATTTTTCAAGAAAATTAAAAAAGTTTATTGAAAATCTTGCAAATTTTTTAAAAAGAAAAATTTTTTTTAGACCTTTTTTCATATTGTGCGTTGTTTGGCTTAAAATGTTCATTTTCGTTTGCTTTTTCGGATTTAAAAAACTCTATAACTGCAGTAGTTTTTTTTTCATAAAAAAATCATAATTATAAATTGTTCGTCCTTTGTGTATATCAAATAATCATACGTGAAATTCTAAATCTTTAAAAAATGTGGTCTCAAAAATTTTGAAAAAGTTCTAGCTTTTTGAATTTGTATCCAAGATAGCTGCTTCATGAACTCGATTTTTTTTCGGCACCTAAAAGTGTGTGCTATAGAAAATTAATCTATTTTGTTGAAAATTTTATTTTTTTTTTATTTTTTTATACTAGATAATTAGCATGTTTGGATGATAATTCAATTAAAAATAAAATATTAAGTTTAAAATGCCTTTATTTTGTGATTTTTTTGTAGAAAACTAACCTTTTTGGTTGAAGTTTCATTCATTTGGTTGAAAATTAGTTGCTTTTGGATTGAAAATTAATTTTTTAAACAAAAAGTTTAACTATTTTATTTTCGGTCGACATTTTTTTTATAGAATATTTAACGTTTTTGCTTGAAAATTCATCTGTTTGGTTGAAAGTTAAACTATTTCGATAAAAATTTATTTTATCCAGTTAAAAACTTATTCCTCTAGCTTGAAATTAAACTGTTTTATTTTTTGTTAAATATTTATCTTTTACAGGTAATTTTGATCAAAATTTGTTTGTTTTTTTTGGTGTAGAAAATTCACCTTCTGGTTTTAAAATTCAACTATTCGTTGAAAAGTTTTTTTTTAAATTAAAGATGCATCATTTTAGTCTAAGTTTTATTGCTTTCATTAAAAATTTTACCAACTTTGTAAAATATTGTTTTTTTTTGTCGAACATAAATTTTTTTTATCAAAAATAAAACTATTAATTTTTGCTAGAAAATTGATATTTTTCAGTTGAATTTGATTTTTTAATCTCTTTTTTTTAACTAATATTCAATTATTTTAATAGTGAATGACTATTTTTGGGTGAGAAATTTAACTTTTTTTTAAGTTTCGTCTTTCTGACTTAAAAACTCAATATTTATTGTGTTGAAAATTCTTATTTTTTGTTTTAATGACACAGTTTTACAAATAAAACATTGATACATTTTTGGTGGTAATATCCACTGTTACAGTTTTTGGTAAGAATTCATTGTTTCTTATGAAAGATTCACCAGTTTGGTTAATAAGTAAACTATTAGTTTGAAACTTCTTTTAAAAATTACAAATTTGGTTAAAAAATCATGCATTTTGTTAAAAATGAATTTTTTTTCCATAGAAAATTAGTCTCTATGTTTAAAAGTTCATTTTTTTGATCAAAAATTAAATTTTTAATTAAAAATTAATTTTTTAATTAATAATTAAACTTTTCTATTTTTTGTAGAATATTTGTCTTTTTTGATAGACATTTAATTATAATTAAAATATTTAATAAAATTTTCATCTTTTGTAAGTTTTTGAAAATATTTTTGTTACAATTTAATTTTTATTTAATGAAATTTTTTTTTGGGTTGTAAACTCAACTTTTTTGTCAAGAGCTCGTATTTTTTGGCTTTATTGAACTGTTTTTGATTAAAAATGCACATACTATTTAGTGAAAATATCAAATATCACACCTTTTGTTGAAAATTTTTTTTTTTATTAAAGATTCGTCACTTCGGTTAAAAATTTAACTATTTTGTTGAAAATTTCCTTTTTCTTCGTTAAAAATTAATTATTTTAAATACATTTTGTTTATCAAAATTAATTATATCAATCTGAATAATGCAATGAAAAATTTGGATAATAGTAATTTTTCAACTTTTAATCAATATCTGATAATAAAGTTAGCTTCGCTCATGTCAAGTATAAATTATAACTCTGCTGAATATTTCTGGATTTGTTTAAATAATAAAATTTAACATTAGTAAATCTTACATTTTTGTCAGTTTTATTATGCACACAAATGTAATATTCTTTGTCACTGCCCTTCAACTGAAACTAAAATTCTTAATTATATGCGTGAATACAGGATCAATATGTAAGAGGAAGCTAGAATTTTTAATAGAACCAGCAAAAGTTAACCGTTCATGCTAAATTTTAT